>JAQQSW010007381.1:0-13719 GCA_028646575.1 Pseudocheirus occidentalis | reverse complement strand
AGATAGATAGATAGATAGATAGATAGATAGATAGATAGATAGATAATGTCATGGTATCACCAATGCAAGTTACAGCCTCCCAAAATGTTCATATACTATTAAGAAGATAGTATCTACACATATAAACATATATGAAATAAATGTAAGGTAAGTTGGGGAGAAAGCCACTGATAGCTGGACAGAAAATGAAAGGCTTCATGGAGAATTCTTCTATGCTATATGTATTATGGGATATTTCCTTAAAAGTATAGCAGTACTGATGCCAATAAATGGTTCTATCACACACATGCATATACATGTGTTATACATGTATATATCTTCAAAGTTTTCAGGTGAATATGGTTCATAAAGAAATTAAGTAGTTAATTGCAGCAAGGATACTCTGCAGCAATGGCCCCTCTCTATTCTTCTAAGAATTCATTCAAGTTGCAATCAGCACCCTTTTCCTGACCCTGATCTTTGGCAGGTGGACAGTATATCTAATTGTTTTCTCACTTGTACTTGAATGGAATTGTAACCTAAATGGCTCCCAGCACCAATGCTTCCCCAGGGAGTAGAAGAGAAATCCATATGCATATTTTAAATTTACCCACGTCAAAATTGATTTGTCTCCTTATCTCTCAGACAGAAACCATGGAGGGAGAATTCTGTGTTTAGGAACCTCTCTCTGCCTCCCTCTGTGTGTGTGTGTATGTGTGTGTGTGTCACACACTCACAATCACGCACCTCCTTGTTTCACATCAATCCTAATTCAAGAAAGCTTACTGGAGGGTGAGATTAGGAACTAAGCATTATTTTCCCAGGTGTCCTTTTTTCAGTCAGTTCATCAACAACCTGAAAAACTTTCATTTTACTCCAACCATCAACTGCCAGCTTAATAAGACTATAGACAGATCGCACACACTGGGAGTACAATCATAATTCCTGAGATGTCTCACGCTCAGTAGGCACAATCTATAGACTACTAAAGAGTGGAGATCAAGGTGTCTGAAGGACATTTTCTGCTAAATGGATCCATACAGATAGCTTTGGGCTATGTGAGTGAAAAATCCCCTTTTGGTAGGACCAGGGGTTTCCTGATGCAACTTCCCTGACCCAGACACAGCTTCCTTCCTACATGCAACCTGATTGTCCCCAGTTTTTCCAATTCAGCTTCCTCATATGGGAACATAAAAGGTACCAACCTTGGAAGTCTCTGCCTCTCAGACTGGTTAGGAACCTGAAACCATGCAAGTTACTATATTCTGAAGCCTGAATGACCAGATGCATTTCCATATGGAACCAAGGAGCACCTTCACATCCCAGTAACTGCCACTGTATCCAGTTGAGTATTGCTGCTTTGTTAAGGCAAAATAAACCGCCTCCTTTCTTAAATGTCCCGTGATTTATGAGCACCCATTTTGTCCCAACACAGGACCTAAACTAAGAAAATGAAAGGTTTGGATCCACACCTACAGTTTTCATGTTGTTTTAAATGGCCATAACCTACTCTCACTTCACTGAGAAAAGAAGTGAAAATGTAATGCCTTTTTTATTTTAATGATATAAGGGATGAAAAGAAATTCCAACGTTTATAAAAGGGTATATAAGAAATATTGTGGCTTCAAACACATTTATATTCTAATTTATATTAAGTCTCCATTCAGCCTTCATCAGAGTGCTGGGGTAATGGAAATGTTAGTTAAATGGAAAATGCAAGAAAAGTACACTTTTTTAGATTCAATGATTTGATCCATGAGTAGAGAGGAAATATCTCTGAACCAAAAACTTATCTTGCCTGAGACTGAGATTTTTTTTGGAAACTGATGGTATCTAGGGATCTATTTTATCAGTGACTGAGTTGATTTCATTCTCTTTTGAGCCCTAAGGAAAGTGAACTTTGCAATGAGAAGAGAAAACCTTTGGGTTTTTTTTACATTAGTGCATGCGAGCATGCACACACACACACACACACACACACACACACATTCACTCCCTCTCTCCATTACTCACTCATCTATACCACATTCACTTGGGCATCTGGCTAGGACCTCCTCCTCTTAAAGACATATAGGAAAGTGAGAACCATTTATTGGTATTGGTACTGCTTCACTTTTAAGGAAATATTCCAGAGCAGAAAATAGCCAGAAAGAATTTCTGTACTCCTAAAATTGAATTTCTGTACTCTTAAAGGATGTGTAAGAGAGAAGGTCCATTCTGCTCTCAGGGGAAAGGGAGGATTGAAATTTCATCTCCTTACACAAGATAAACCCACAAAAAGCTTCCTCCATGGATTTCACTGGGTCCAATTATGTAAACCGTGTGTGGGAGACAATCAGGCTTAATCTAACAGTAGGACACAGGGATCATTTCTTCTCCTTTTGGCTCACCTCAGTACCACTATGAAGTGAACTGTGTCCTTCTACATCTGAACAAGAAGACCCATAAGGAAAGAAAGGCAACTAATGAAGCCTCTTTGTGGAACCAGGGTGTCTATTAAACAGCCCACCTGCAATACACAGTGTAGGCAGAGGCAAAGCTGCAAAGTTAGCCTCTAAACCTGCCAAATAATTGTCAACCATTTGCATCACAGGAGGGAAAAGGAGGAGACAGATGGACAGACATGACTAATGCTACTGGCCTATTATTCTACACTGGAAACAAGGCTTAGGGTAGAGAGATGTGGGAGGGGGGAGAGAAAATCTAAACCACCAACAAGCCCCAAGGTATTTCCACAAAGATTTCACTAAAGTACAATTTAGGAAACCCTCCGGTATATCTCCTATTAAAGGGGAAACATGCCTATTCCTTTCTTGCACATGCTTTCCTTTGTTTTCTGTTCTGGATATAAATACCAGAATGAAATTTATTAGCATCCAAGCAGTCTCTGTCTGACAGCCCGCCAAGAGTCATAATTCTAAGAAGTTTCATTGCTACCTGCATCCTGAATACTAAAGATACAGTGACAAGGGACCACTAAGCAGAAATAGTAAGAGAGCCTGCAAAAATAGGGCAGAAAGGGAGAAAACAGAGAATAGCCAAAAGGAAAGGAAACAGAGCAGGTGATAAAGGACACCAGAGAATAAGGATATGATACACTGGAGGGAGAAAAGAGTCAGGCCATGACATGAATAATATCCAAGAGGCCAACCTGTCCTCCATCTGAGCTCAACCTCTATTCCGTCATGTGGAGAAGCATACTTATTTTATTTTCTCTTTTCAGCTGTCAGAAACTTCATTTGTTAAAATGTGAATATCCAGAAGTGGAGAAAGAGAGTTGATGTAGTGAATCAATCCAACACACAACAAAAAGACTCAAAATATTTATTTTTAGTGAGTTATATTCTACAGCTACAATAGTGACATAATTGCTGAATTTGGACTCATTTCTGAAGCCACAAAGGAGCTACAAAAGGGAATATATGAATCCTCCCACACAGCACCCATGAATTTGGTTTATATTCTCCTAATGTACGAGGAAGCGAATATTTCTAGTAGCCACTGGGGGAAAGGAGCAATCTTGGTCAAAATGAAAACATCTATCAGTTGAGAAACAGGAATCTAAACACTTGTAAGGAACATTTTCCATGACTTGGAAATAAACTAATTGGATCCACCAATAAGTGGGGAAAAATATGTGAAACCAGGAATCTCATCTGAACCATTATATCGTGATTGAATTTCAACCAAATGCTGTTTCTAGGGAAATAGCAGAGTGTAGGACTCCTGCCTTTCTCACAATCAGGCTACTTGGGTTATACATAACTGAAGCTTTACCTTTACAAAATGTTAATTAGATCCGCAGAAGACATAGTGAGAAGCAGCGCAGTGCCCCAAGGCCAAATCAACCTTGTGAGGAGTAATAGTTCAGACATTACAGAAAGACTTATGAATTCTTTAAGCAGAAACACAATTTTGACAAAAGGTAAGATGGCATATTGAGAAATTCATTGTTACAAGTATTTTCAATAAGCCAGAGAATACTAGCCAGGAATCTAAGTTGCTTTTTTTTATTCATGTTATTCTTGCATTGATTTGTGATATGGCATGGTCTGCTACTGCCCATTCATTCATTCATTCATTCATTCCTTCATTCAGCAAGCAAGCAAGCAAACAAGCAAGTAAGCATTTACTGAGTCCCTATTCCACACACCACACTGTATTTAGTGTTGCTTAGGACCCAAAAAATAAGATCCTATCTCCTGTGGAATTTACATTGTAATTAGGGGATACATTATACATACATGAATAAGGCACAAAACAAAGGAAAATGCATGAAGTATATTTAAAAATAATGCTGAGTACTGACAAAACAGGCAGCAAAAAATGGAATAATGAGATGGTATGAGTCAGAAAAGGCTTCCTGGAACAGTTTCCTCATCTATACAATGAAAGGGTTGGCCTAGATGATCTCTGAGATCCTTTCTGAATCTAAATCTATGATACTTATTAGGCTCATGGAAGACAACTTCACTTACAAAGAGGTGTCTATCAGAGCATCTAGTAAAATCAATTTCCAGCCATCAGCTGCTTACTAATTAGTAATGAGAACCTGTAAGGCTTTCATCTCAACCCGGCTGTGTGAATGAGGTAATTACTAAAGAGATATCACTCAGATCTTAGGAAAGATAAGGTTTTTGCAATCTGGCTCAGAGGGGAACACATGCATAAAAAGCAATAGTAGAAGAAATATTAAGCAGGACACAAATACATTTAATATAATGCAATTCAGGGAAAACCACAGGTGCTTAACAAATGCAAAAGATTAAGAGCAGGGATAGAGTAAGTTAGAGAGGATACTCCAAAATGGAGGATAAGGCTTGGGAGATGAGTAGAGGGATGACATTCTAGCATCAGAGAGATAGTAACAGCATAGAATTAAATAAGTTTGCAGAAGGAAATAGCAAGCATTTGGGGGTCATACCAGGGAAAAATAGAATTGGAATGGGAGAGGACCATAATGACTAGGCTGAGGAGGTTGTTGTTATTGTTTTATGATATGTTAGACAATATGAAGCCACTCTAGATTTTTAAGCAAAAAAAAATGGCATGAGGAAAATCCTGTTGATAACAGATTGTCACAGGAAGAGCTTTAATAGTGGAGGAGAAAGTGGAGGGGTAGAGTGGGGTCTGTGGGCAGGCAATGCTTGAACCTCACTCTTATCAGAATTGATTCAAAGAAGGAAGAATACACACACAGACAGACAATCAAACACACATTCAATTGTGTATAGAAGTATAACTTATCCAATAGGCAAATAGGAAGAGAAGAGTATAAGGAAAAGGGAGAGGGATGATAAAAGGGAGGACAGAATAAGGGAGGTGGTGATTAGTAGCAAAATCGACTTTTGGGGAGGGACAACATAAAGAGACAGAAGTAGAAATAGAAGAAGTTAGTAATTGTAACTGTGAATGTGAATAGGATGAGGTCAAACATAAAATGGAAGTGAATAACAGAATGGATTAGAAAACAGAATACATATGTTTTTTTATAAGAGACACACTTGAAGGACACACACAGAGTTAGAATAAAGGTCTGGAGAAAAATCTGATATGCTTCAGTTAAATTGGGGGGGTAGAAGGAGGGGTAAGAAAGCAGGACAGTAACCATGATAGACAAAGAAAAAGCAAAAATAGACCTAATAGGGATAATTAGAGAAAGGACATTGTGCTAAAAGGTACCATAGACAATTAGATTAATATTAAAAATTTTACAGCAAATTTCTCTGATAAAGTTCTCATTTTCCAAATATTTATTAAGTATAGTACTGAGTCAAATTTATAAAAATTAGAGTCATTCCCCAATTGAAAAAGGATCAAAAGATATAAACAAGCAGTTTTCACAAGAAGAAATCAGAGCCATTTATAGACATATGAAAAAATACTCTAAATTATTATTGCAAATGAAAATAATTCTGAGGTACCACTTCATACTTATCAAGAATGACAAATGCTACGTAGGATGAGGGAAAAATAGGTACCCTAATGAATTGTTGGTGGAGCAAAGAACTGGTCCAACCATTCTGGAGAACAATTTGGAACTAAGTGCAAAGAGCTATAAAACTCATCCTGCAGGGCCACTATTAAGTTTGTGTCTCAAGTTGATCAAAGGAAAAAGGAAGAGGACTTAACATTAACAAACATATTTATAGCAGCTATTTTTCTTTTTGTGGTGGCAAAGAACTGGAAACCAAGGGGGATGCTCATAAATTGGGGCATGACTTAACAAGTTGAGACATATGATTGTCATGGGGAAATGTGCTGTTGAGAAATGATGAGGAATTTGGTTACAGAAAAATATGGCGAGACCTATATGAACTGAAGCAAAGTGAAGTGAGAAGAACTGAGAGAAGGTAATAATAGCAACATTGCAATGATGACCAACTGTGAAAGACCTGGCTACTCATCAATACAATGATGCAAGATAATTCCAAAGGACTCATGATGAAAAAAAAATGCTCTTTGCCTCCAGAGAATACACTAATTAACTCTGGGTGCAAATTGACGTATAATTTTCTCACTTTCTTTTTCTTGTTTTTTTTTAATATGGATAATATGGAAATGTTTTCCATGATTTCACATGCATAATTGATATAACTTTTGCTTGCTTTCTCAGTAAGTGGGGAAGGTAGTGGGAGAAAGGGAGAGAATTTGGAACTCAAAATTTTAAATGAATGCTAAAAATAAAGAAATAATAAAAATTTTAAAATATACAAAACAAAAACAAAAACGATTGCCCTGGCAGCTGTGTGTAGGATGGATCAGAACAGAGAACATTCAGAGCCAGGGGAATCAGCACAATGCATGTTATATTTAGCAAAGGTCCTAATAATGAAGTATATAAATCTCCAAGTGCTGAGTCAAATGCCAGCAGTCCAGAGGATCATCAAATTGAACAAATTTTAACAGACTTACAGAGAGTCTCATAGAATTATAGCATTCGAGAGCATCTTGGAGGGATCTACTCCATATGATACATTAAGTATGAATCAGTGCTAAAATATCCATGGCAATAATCGGCACTATTTAAACTGCATACTATGTTTTGCATAATATTTCACTTGATCTTAAAAGTAAGCCTACTGTGGAGGGAGGGTATGTTATAGGGGAGAAAACTGAGGCTAAGAGAGGGGACATTAATTACCAAGGGACATTAAGGTAGTAGAAAGTGGCAGAGCAAGGAGATTTGTTTTGTGTAATCAGGGTTAAGTAACTTATCCAGGGTCACACAGCTAGTCCAAGCTATGTCCCAGGCCAGTTCTGACCTCAGGTCCTCCTCTAGGGCCAGTGATCTCTCCACCCACTGTGCCATCTAGTTGCAATCGAGCAAAGTATTAACCCAGGGATTCTCATTCCAAATCCAGTGCTACTTTAACTATCGCATTGACATACATCGCTGGGGAAGTCACTACCATATAAAGTAGTCTGCTCCATTTTTGAAAGATCTAAGAAGGAGATTCCTTCTAATGCCAAGCCAAAAATCATACTGATGCTTCCGAATGACATCTGCCCTCCAAGTTTCCTGTAAATCCCAACTTAATTAGGCTATTTTATCCCTATTTCCAAAAGCACAGAAAATATTCTTGGTCTAACAATACCTAGGTGGTGGATGGCTTAGGGGGAAATCACTGTTTTATCTACTAAAGCACAGGGCTTCATTTTTCTTCCAAGGCAATTTGCTGGTAGTAATCCCAAAGGCATATTGTTATACAGTACTGCTCTCTTCATTAGGTTTATCCTAAGAATGGCTATTTACCTATTTAAACTATTTCCAATGTTAATGAACTGATGAAGATTTTTGTAGGCTCATACGTTATTTTTTCTATTTACAAGGCTAGCTTACAAAACATAAAGATTATGCTCTATATAACCCACTTTTAAAATCCCACAATTACATTTTACATTACATTTTAAAATCATGTTACCTGGGCAAATAGAACAAATGTACATGAAAATATACAGGAATTCACCCTCATTCAAGCAATTATAAGAACACAAAACCAGAGTGAAAACAGAGGCTGCTTTTCAATTAAGATAGAAAACTGCAGTATACCAGAATTCGCCACATTCCTGTATAAGAAATATTTTTAATGTAGACTTCACATGAGCAGATCAATATCTAAACTCACAAAAGGAAACAGAAAATCTCATCTTAAAAATGTAATATTGTGATTGATTTTCCCCCCAAGGGCTCAGAGGGTACAAATTGCAAAATAGCTTTCAGCAACCAAATACATGCTGATTCTCTCATTTTTATGAGAGGGGGGAGGGAGAGAAAAAAGAGGGGCAGGTGAGGATAGAGAGAGAGAGAGAGAGAGAGAGGGAGAGAGAGAGAGAGAGAGAGATACAGAGACAGAGACAGAGACAGAAAGAGAGATACAGAGACAGAGAGGGAGGGAGAGAGATTGAGAGAATTCTATGAGAGGTTGTGGTAGAATGTGTAGCACAATATTTGAGACCTTTAAGAATAAAGAAAATACATACAAGAGAAATTACATGATTATGATATTTTGGTGTTGCTATTTTGGAAATGCATTTACATTAGTGTAAGGAACTCCCACTTTTATAATTTACTCTGTAAACATTGTTCAGTAACTGCTCACCCATTTTTAATTTTATGGAGCTGAGCAAGGCACTGAAAGGTTGAATAATTTCCCATGATCACACAAACATATTAAAGGAAGGACTTGAATCCAGATTTTTATTTTGAAGGTTGCCATCCACCTGCTTTGTCTGCAGTGTCCATTACCCTGAAAGTATAAATTTCCTCAAATGTATTTCATAAAATAATAGAATATTCAATTTGGAAAACACCTCAGTGACCACCCTAGTCCAACACAGACCCCAAAAGGAATCTGCTCCCACAGAATACATACACAGCTTGTGGCAATCCAGACCCTGCTTGAGGACATCTAATAATTCTTCTATTCTTTATAATAAACAACCCCAGACCCTTCAACCAATATTCACACCACTGGAACACACAAAGTTCCTCACCATCATGGCTGTCCACCTCTGAAAACTGCTTAGTTTTTCAGTATTTTTAAAAATTAGGTGATAATACACCACAAATGTTATCTGATCAGGACAGAGTAGAGAGGAAACATCACTTTCTTACTCCAGAAACTTATTTAAAAAAAAAGATTGCCTATGAAAGCCATAAAAAGTTCCATCCGCTCTTTTGATGGGCATCTCATGGTACTGACATACTGCACTTGTACTGCATTAAAATCCTTGGATGTTTTTTTAGTTGAATTGTCTGAACATGCTCCCCCTGTATTATAGAAGTTAATTTCTCTCTCTTTCTCTCTTTCTCTCTCTCTCTCTCTCACACACACACACATATATACACACATACAACACACACAATATCTTTATATTTAATACTATTAAACTTCTTATTCATTTTTTTCCAGTGCTCTGGTCCATTGAGAACTTTTTGGATCCTGATTCTTTTCTCCATTGTGTTATCTCTTCATTATCTTTGTGTCATCTGCAAATTTGATAAGAATGCCATGTCTTTAGAAAAGCAATTGATAATAATAGCAGCTGACATTTATGTAGTGCTTACTGTATGCTAGGCACGATGTTAAGTGCTTTACAATTGTTAACATTAAGTGCTTTACATTTGTAAACATTTGATCCTCACAACAACCTTTCGAGGTAGGGGCTATTATTATAATGCTCATTTTACAGATTAGGAAACTGAGGAAAAAGAGGTCAAGACACTTGTCCATACATAGTAGCCACACAGCTAGTATTTGATGTCAGATTTGAACTTAGGTCATCCTGACTTGAGGACCAGCACTCTGTCTACCTCATCACCTAGTTGCCCAGTCCATAAACACAAATATCTCTATTGAAGATATCCTTCAAGATTGAAAGTTAACCATTAATAACTACTCATTGAATCTATTTGTGCAAATAAGTCTGAATGTCTTATTGCATTATTAGCCCATATTTTCCATCATTTTCTTAATATTATGAGGTATTTTGCTAATATATTTCTATATATGTGTGTATAACACCAATATCTGTAGTAGTACCCTAATCTATTAGTTAAATAATCTGGTCAAAAATAGAAATAAGGCTAGTTTGACATGATCTGTTCTTGGTAGACACATGCTTACTCTTTGTAATCAGAACTTCCTTTTTCTAAACGTTCACTAAATATTTTGTTAAGGATTTCTTCTAGCCTTTTCACAGATATAGGGATCAAGTTTACTCACCTACAATTTGAAGACTTTTCTCCTCCCTTTTTGAAAACAGCAACACTTTCACTGATTTAATCCTCCAGTACTTTTCCTATTCTCCATGATAATTCAGATAATACTACCAATGGCACAACAATCACAGAAGTGAATGAATGGATATATATGTATATGTATATGTATATGTATATGTATATGTATATGTATATGTATATGTATATGTATATGTATATGTATGTGTATGTATATGTGTATGTGCATGTGCATGTGCATGTGCATATGGTTCTGCATATGCATATGTATATGTATATGTATGCATATGCGTGTGTGTGTCTGTGTGTATGTATGAATTTATTGAGTGTTTACAGTGTGCCAAACACTGTGCTAAGTGGTGGAGAAACAATCGAAAGCAAGAAACTACTCTAAAGGAACTGGCATTCTAATTTGGGGATGACAACATATAAAGGAGGTCAGTTGTAAGGGCTGATGGAAAGACCCAGTGATGCTTTGGGTTAATTGGCAGGGTTGATAGCAAGACCTTTCTAGCTCTGAATGTTATGACTTTTACTTCTATATGCAAAACCAAAACCCCATAGATTTCTATTTCTACTACAAAGGAGTTCTCAGGGTGTGTGATGATTTCCAGGGATCTATAGGGCACAATTATAGGACAGCTTGTTAGATGCAGTGGTTTTCCATCTTATTGTAAAGATCATGGTTGTTGAATTCCTGCTAATCCAATTGGCAGAGGAGGCCATGTCTATCTCAAAAGGTATTATTATACTGTGTCTGTCCCAAAGTTTAGGATGCTGCAGGGGCCTTGCTCATGACCTTTGGGAAATGGAGAGTGTGAAAGAAGAAGCAGGGAATTAATATTCTCTTCCATGAGGACACAGAGTCATGGATAAAGAACAATTCTCAAAGGTAGGAAGATCTGGGTTCAAACCCACTTCTAAGACATACTGACTTCTCATGCTAGACAACTTTATTAACCTCTCAGTTTTCCACACAACCCTTTTAAGACCATAAACTGCAGAAAATTAATGATCTGTGTTAATAGCAACTGTTTTCATAAAGATTTGCCTAGACAAATGAAATCACATATCTAATGTTTAAAAAAATCTCTTAGATTATTTTTGTGTGAATTGATCATAGCCTGTATTAGATATACATAATGATATGCTAACTCAGCAATCTGACCCTCCAACTGGAAAACATAGCCTGGACAACAGACATTTTCATTCTTTTAGTTTTTTCTGGACTAACTCTTAGGCTAATCTCTCTTCGGTATTCACTGTTCTGAATGAGAAAGTCTTGTTATATTCTAGGTTGTGGGGCAATCATCAGGCTAATGTCATCTTCAAACAAGACTGCCTCATCAAATTTAGGGAATCCCTCTTCCATTGGTAAGGCCTCCTTCATGACAGTAGCAAATCAGAAAATTACTCCGAACAGTGTTCTATGTGGTTGTAGTGCCTAATCATGCAATTCAGCTGGGCCAGGAGATGTGAACTTACTAAGAGCTAGGTTGTCACCTGGTTTTCTCCTTGCTTATCTTAGGTATCACTAGTCATTCTCTGTTCTACCCTTTGCAGTGGCTTGCACAGCCAAATGCCAAATGAAAGGCAAGAACAAAACAAAAATTGAATCATTGTCACACACCATCATCTCATCTACTTCATGTCTTTGATCTTCTTTTCACCTCGTACTATTTAAAACAAACAAAGCCAATTTTGCTGTCCTTAGATCTCCTGACCAGCCTCAGCTTGTTATGAGCTTTAGCATTCCAGACACTGTCCTTGCAGAACCATGTTTATCATATTTGTCCTGTTATTTTCCCTGATTTTTATCAGTGGTACTTTTTATATATGTACATATATTATTTGTTGAGTTCACTGTGTGTCCACATGAGTGCCTTTGGACAATTGCTGTTTTCCTTCATTAATGGAGATTTTCATTTTATTTCTTCAGAATTCCATTCTTGAATTTACCATCCTGGCCTGACTTCCCCCTATAAAATTTTATTCTATAGCTTACTTCCTGTCATTCCTCTGAATTCTACTGATGCTTCATTTGGGATATATACCAACCTAAGCCTCATAACACTAATTCTAAGAAAGGGTATTCATTTCCCCTCAGGGTTTTCTCCTTTTTCACCTAATATCCTCAGTTTCTCTCTATTCATGAAAACTATATACTAAGAAGAATTTCCCATTTTTTGTTCTTCTCAGTTTTTTTTATTGAAATTCTGCTTTAAGACAAGACTGCACATATAAAGTATCCAAGAATGGTGGTAGTTATCTTTAAAGCTGTATCAAAAACAACAGTAACTCTGTATAAATATCACTAAATATTTTTCAAGATCCCATCACCAATGGCCCATCCTCCTTTTCTAAATGTGATAACAGATGATTGGAGAAGCTAAATGATCTGCCTAACATCATGGTCTAGCTAGCAGAACATAGATTAGAACCCAAGTCTTCCAACAGACAATAGCTAAAGAGTCAGTATGGCACAGGAACTAAGGTGTTACACTTGAAGTCAGTACGACTTGATTTATCATTCTGCCTCTTATATGCTTACTAGATTGTGGCCATTGGCAAGTCATTTAATCTTCCTACTCTTGAGGTTTTTTCATCTCTAAAATGAAGGAATTGATTACTAAGTCTTCAAGATTCCTTCTAGCTTCATCATTATTTGATTACATGGCTGTAAGTTCATTAACTTTCCATTTTAGAAGAGAGAAAAAGATAATATCATCTCTCTGGGTGGCTTTAACCATTTTGAGTCTTTTTTTAGCTCAAGGAAATACTTTTTGTCTAATCTAGCTTTTTTTAGCTCAAGGAAATACTTTTTGTCTAATCTAGCTTTTTCTTATAACACTAAAGGCTAGAGTTTCTGGTTTTGTTCAATTTCCAGAGAAAGAGAAGTAGATTTGGGGACAAATCTCTACCACTTAGCAGTTCTATATCCTTGGGTAAGACACAAGCTACAGGTCAACAAGAGTGGAGTTCAGAAAGCAGTGTGCTGTGGCTAGGATGTAGAGTACATGATTGGGATTTGAGTAAATCTGGAAGTCTGGAAAGGCAGTTTGGAACTAGATCTTGGAGGAACTTAAACAGAATACTAAGAATTTTTAAATTTTATTTGAAAGACAATTAGGTGCTAATTCTTTTTTTTAATAGAGTGGTAACTTACTCAGATGCATAAGATTCTATAAGGAATAATTTATAGTGAAGTTTTCCCATTCTGAAAAATACTATCTAGAATGGCTTGAGTATTCATTAGACCTACATTTAGAGGTCACCTGACCTTCCAGGAATCTGGGATTTAAAGCAATGAAGACCCTCCCCAGTGCCACCTCAGCACAAGATATGCCAAATAAGCAACCCTGGCTTTCATTGGACACCCACATGTTTCTGGGTCCTTTGTCTCAGAGATTGATTCCCACACTTAGGTTGTGGACCAGCCTCCCTACCAATAAGAGTGAAGGCCAGTTTGAGGTGGGGGAGGAGAGGTTGGGTTTCTG
>JAQQSW010007380.1:0-13720 GCA_028646575.1 Pseudocheirus occidentalis | reverse complement strand
CCCAACTATTCCTCCTCTCTCCCCACTCTTTTGACTCTTCACTCTCTCTTCCTCTCCTTCTCTTCTCTTTCTTCCCTCTCTTCTTTCCCTGCCCCTTCTCACTTCTTCCTTTCCCTCTCTCCTCCATTCCCCCTTCCACTCTTTCCTGGTTTCATTTCTTCCCCTTCCCTATCTCCCCCCTTTCCCCGCCTCCTCCCCTCCCACCTATTCTCTCTTCTCTATCTCTCTCTGCCTCCAAAAGCTAGGAATGGGGGAGGGGAAAGTCGCTTTCCTCCGGAAGGGCCTCTCCTGACCTGTCCCAGCCCAGATTGCCCCTACCTAGGCTGGCCCCGTTTGCTTAGAGCTTCCTAACGGAAGGTGGGTTTTATAATTCGATGAGAAATTAGGCTGGTCCTTAAAGCACCCACATCCCCATCCTACGAATAGCGCCTAGATTTGGGGGTCATTGGATCAGAGAAGTCAAGCTGGAAGAGACTTCAGAAGGGAGTCAGAGGGCTTGGTGTTAGATCCTGACTCCTCTTACTATCCCTGTGACCAGAGGCAAGTCGGTCACCCTCTCTGGGCCTTTTTCCCATCTGTAAAAATGGGGGGATGGACTAGAACATGAAAGAACACCACACTGGGCTGCATCTAATAGAGTAAAATTTACTGAGGATAAATGTTTGTTCTTGCACTTGGGTCCAAAGAATGGATGTCACAAGTACAAGAAGGGGGATACAGGCAGGTTAGGGGGCAGCTTGTATTAATTTTAAAAAAGAAAGGCATTTGGAGATTCTAATGACCTGCATGCTTAACTTGAGTCAATGATGTGATGTGGTAGCCAAAAAAAAAGCCAGTGCAGTCTTCATCTGTATGTAATAGTTCACCCATCTACTCTCTCCTGGCCTGGAAACATTAGGAGCAGTGTGCTCCATTCTGGACATAACTTTTTAGGAAGGGCATTGAAAAGCACCCAAGTGTCCAAAGAAAGGCAGCCAGCATGGCGAATGGTCTTGGATCCATAGCCTTATGGGATCATTTGAAGGAACTGGGGATGCCTTGCCTGGAGAAGACTCAGGGCTGTTATGCAAACGAGCTTACATTTGTTCTGTTTGGTCCCAGAAGCCAGAACCTCACGCAGTGATTGGAAGTTCCAGGAGGCAGATTTAGGCTGGATGGAAGGGCCAACTTCCTAAGCATTTGAGTTATCCCAAAGTGTAATAGGCTGCTTTGGGAGACAGGAGGTTCTCCTTCATTGGCTAGCTGCAGGCAGAGGCTAGTTGCCCACCTCTCTGGTATGTTATAGAGGAGATTTCTGTTCAGGTGTGAGTTGGAGTAGAAGACCACTGAGACCTTTTCCAGCACTGGAATTCTGTGCTTTTATAACTAGCTGGTCTTTTAAAGGCCCTTCTTCCTCCAGATTCTACAGCTTACCCTCCAGACAGGTCACGTAGGAGTTTCTGGTAGATACAGTATACCAACTAGATTGCATCCTCGCATTGTGCCAAACCTTTCCAGTTATTTTGTTTCCAGCACTGTGCATAGTAGGTGCTCAAACAGTTGGTGTATATTCCCAAGGTCTGACCCTTAGGAGGCTCCTAATTCATGCTTCTGGAGTAAATCCTGCTGGTTTTAGGGGAAGACCACCCATTACACTGAAAGCAGTGCAAGTCTGTATTTGAAGAGAGGGGGTGATGGCTATAGACAGGGTGAAAGGTTCTGGGAAAGCCACCCTGGGTAGTAGCCTTATCTCAGCTACAAGGTACCAGTTAGCCTCAGCAGTTACTGGGCATTCATCCAGGCTACAAACATTTATTAAGCACAGACGTGGTGATTTGACATCAGAAACCCAGCCCTGTCTCTTAGTAGCTGGGACACTGTGGTCAAGTCACTTAACTTTTCTGAGGCTTCTTTTCTTCATCTCTCAAAGCAGGTTAATGATTTTGACACTGCTTCACAGGTTGCCGAGAACCAAGTGCTTTGTAAACCGTGAAATGCTGTGTGAATGTGAGTTGGTGTTGTCGTCATACCCAAAACACTGTAGCACTCAGAGAGATACAAAGATTTCCCAAAGGCTCCAGGAGAGGCAGCCACGAGATTGGGTCAAACTGCAGCCTGGGCCAATGATGTTGGACTTCCTTTACCCTGTCTAGGCTGGCCAGACCAAGCTCAGACTTGATCATGGTTTGATACTGGGGCTTTAGAGGAGGCTTGGGTTTGACCGTGGGTCTCTATTATGAGCTGACCCTGGACAGATTATCAAATCCACTTTAAATCTGGGCTCCACATTCCCGAAGCTATGTGGTCCTGGGAAAATTATAATCTTCCCAACCCTCTGTTTCTCCATCTACAGAATGGGGATGATACTAACCTTACCTCCCAGGACTGTTTTAAGAATCAAATGAAATATATATTTGCTTTTTGTTTTGGGTTTTGTTTATTTTTGCTTGTTGATGAATTTTCTTCTTAGATTTAACACGTCTGGCATGTTGTAAGCACTCAACAAATCCATATCAGTGATACAGTAGAAAGGGCACAATAATTAGAATCAAGGTGGTGCCTTCTAACTCTGACACTGTTGCTGATGGGATATGCCCCCAGGAAAATGACAAACCCTCAGGACTCAGTTTCCTCATCAGTCCGATGATGAGACCAGTTTAGATAATGAAATACATATTTGTAAAAATCCGTAGCATTGTGACTGGCACAGAGCAGATAGCTGCTTAAGCAATGCTTGTGTCCTTCCAAAGAAAGGATGGATTGTAACGGTTACTTTCCACTCTTAAAGTCACTTGTGTGGTCTCTTTTTCTGCCCTGTGGGTCATTAAAGATTGATGGCCCTAGCTGTTGATCATGGGCACGGTGAATTAAGAAGCAGCAGGGCATGGCAGCCAGAGCCCTGGATTTAGCCTTACCAACTCCAAAACTTGAGACTTGTGGGCAGGTCTTGCCTCAGACATTGACGCGGTGTTCCCAGGCAAATCTTAGAACCTCAGTTTCCTATGCATGATAAGAATAATAAGAGCAACTGTCCTCACAGAGTTGCTGTAGTGGTCAGACGAGGTAATTTATGTGCTGAGAGTGTTGTTGGAAGGTCAGCTATTGACGGAATAAGTTGGCCAGTCACCCAGAACAACTGATGGCTACTAAAAGTCCTCGTTTCACTCTGACTGTGATCTTACGGGCAGAGAATTGAAAATCTTGGCCTCTTTTTCCCTCTAGTCATTTACTTATCATTTCAGTCTTTCTTTGTATACATAAGATGCTTCTTTTGGGGAAGAGAAATGGGCCACATTTGTAGGTGCAACCCCTCCCTTCTCCTGTTAACATATGGAAAACAGACGAGCATCTGTGCCGATGCATTTCTCTATCGTGTTTGACTGAAACATTTATGATTTGTTCAGTCTTGTCAGACTCCATGACCCCATTTGGGGTTTTCCTGGTAAAGATAATAGAGTGGATTGTCATTTCCTTGACAGGTGAGGAAATTGAGGCAGAAAGGGTAAAGTGACTTGCCCAGGGTCACCAAATTTTAACTCAGGTCTTCCTGACTCTAGGCTGACACCCTATCCATTGCACTGTCTAGCTGGGAAATATTTATGACTAGAGGGCTTAATTTGGATTTCTACTTAGCACATGCCTACCTGTTAAATTATTTTTTTCCCAAATAGTAGTCTTTTAGAGGATTGCTTCCCTTTCCCTACAAGAGAGACTGAAAATCCAAATCGAAGCGGGTCCTTACGATTCAGCTGAATGATCCCTCCCGGATAAAAGTGCCTTGTTATCACTCAGGTAGGCCACACACAGTTTCCAGGAATCCATAGTTACAGAAAAGGAATTCATAAATTTAAAAGGCCTCACCCTTTCTTGTCTTCCTTGCCCTACAGGAGAAACAAACAGCAATTATGGAGTAGGGGGAAGGAGAGTTATGGGGAAGATACCAGAGGCCCCCAAAACCTTTGTTTCCACCCAATAATTATATAATATATCTTTCTTCCCCTTTTTCTTTTCAGTAATCTCATAACCTATTAAAGCACAAAAGTATTCCCTGAAATAAAACTCTCTTCTCATTGGTTTTTAGGGGATGAAGGTATTTTCTTTGTGTACTCGATACTCAAATATCCCATATTTCCTTTTCTATGGTTTTTTACTCAAATATCCCAGAGCACATCTGTCAGATGGAGGGCTTTACACAGGAAGATCTCCATGGCCCCACCAGCTCCAAACCTTTGGTCCAGTGCTGTAAGAGCTTCCACTCTCTTCCAATCTCCCCAATTTTATGGCTCCTAGAAATACAAATGTCGTGGCGCTTAATAAATATTTTTGACTGGCTGATGACCTTGTGTTTAGCTCACTGTTTATCCATCCCAAATATGGAAGACAGCAGAATGTGATCAAGGAATTTTTTTTCCACTTTGTTCTCTGTAAAGCTGGGGGGAATAAAAGCACATTTGGAGACTAACCCGTTGGTAAATCAGCGGGGATTCATTCAGTGCTGGCTTGTGGTCTCAGCAAGTCTCTAATCCAGTATTTATTAAGTACCTCCTCTGTGCCAGGACCTGGACTGTAGGCACAAAGGATGAAACAGAGCATACCCTCAAGGAACTTACATTCCAAGGCAAAGTCCCATTTGCTTTGGCTCTAAAATTAAACAAACTTCCTGCCCAGAAAGTTTCAGTTTTGCAAAGTCCCTTGTTTACTCAGGCAGCTTTCTGGGACCAAGGATCCAAGTTCTTTCTGACACGGCTTGTTTTGTCTCCAAGTTTGCTACTCACATCTTCATGGCATCATCAGGATTTGACCAGCAGGGTAGGCCCCTTGGGGTTCAGGAGAAGAGCTCTAGGGAGCAGGGCAAGGACTTTATAGACTTATTTGGCAGTAGAAATTGTGTTCTGATGGTTACCATTTATTGAGTGTCTGTGTGTGTGTGTGTGTGTGTGTGTGTTAAACACTACTGCCAGCAACTCTAAAGGGTGGAGGAGACAATAACACCGTTTGCCTCTATAGGTTTAATTTGTGTTGTAAAAGGGATAGAGTTCCTGGCAACGGACAGGGCTGCTGTCCTGGTTGATAGAGACTTTAGGTTTTATCCTCCATGTTTTTCTCATCAGCACAACTCCTGAAGGTGAGGGAATATTGGCATATACATACATACATTTACATACACATATATGCACTGTGTATGCATGTATGTGCTATAGATGCATATGTTGTGTCTGTATGAACAAGTGTGTATATGTGTGTACATGTGGCTGTATGAATGCATATGTCTATCTGTGTGTATATGTATCTCTGTATCTACACATACCTACATACATGTGTGTACACATACATATATGCACATAAGCAAATATACATACGTGTGTGTATTCAAATCAAGGACTTGGTTGTTCTCTTAGAGATTCCAAAGAAGCATGGTCATGGCCTATGGCAGACAGAGCATTGTGGGTAAAACAAAAATGAGAATGATAGTGAGCCTTCCACGTCACCAGGTTCTTGAGAGGTTCAGTGTGACCATGCAGATAAAGACACTTGCAGACTTTCCAATGCTAGGCCAGTCCCCACTCTCCCACTCACTGACTGGCCTACCTTAGACGAGTCAATCATTTCTCTGGTTCTCAATTTCTCTCTCTGGTTTGGAGCAGATGGCCTCTGAGGTCCCTCCCAGCTCCGTGATCCTATAATTAATCTTAGAAAGCCAAACTTGGGCTCTCTTTGAACAGCGCTCTCTACCCTTTGTCTGAGAAGCTTTGGAATCCAGGCCTGTCTCATAAAGTACATAACAAGTACATTCTGTCATACGGTACTTAATATAGACTAAGCATTTATGAAACAGAAATCAGGCCTTCCCAATAATATCTAATCTCATTGAGGAGTTTATGTTTTCAGACATTCATGAGAAACCTATCATACTTCTGGATCTTTATTTTTTCCAGACTTGGACGACTTCAAAGATATTTCAGAATGACTTGTCCCAGCTAAGGAGACCTGGAATCTGACTCTTTGCCCAGCATAGGCCAAGTCCTTCCCACCCACCTGGCAATGACTTTTTGCCAGAAATGAAGATGTGATCACCAATAAAAGGGTTTGTTCATGAAGCCCATACCAGCATCCAGGGAGCAGCTGCGGTTATGCCTTCCCCATCCTAAGCCACCCGTTCTCATCTGTACTGACCTGCATGGTGTGGGTGCCCTTGGGACATCCAAGGACAAATCGCCTGACCATCCGACGTACATATAACAACAACTGCACAAAAATGTCTGTGGCGTGGCTGCTAGATTGGAGCTGGTCACTGGATGGACTCCGGGACTGTATTGCTACCGGCATCCAGTCCGTGCGGGACTGTGACACCACGGCGCTAACGACTGTGGCCTGCCTGCTGGTCTTGTTTGTATGGTACTGTTACCACGTAGGCCGGGAACAACCTCGGCCCTACGTCACTGTGAACTCCCTCATGCAGAGCGCCGATGTCAATGGGCTGCAGAATGGCTATGTGTACTGCCACTCACCCGAGTGTGTGCGTTGTACCCACAACGATGGACTTAACCAGAAACTCTATCACAACTTGCAGGAATATGCAAAACGCTATTCCTGGTCTGGCATGGGCAGGATCCACAAGGGCATCCGGGAGCAAGGGCGCTACCTGAACAGCCGGCCATCCATCCAGAAGCCAGAAGTCTTCTTCTTACCAGACCTACCCACCACTCCTTATTTCTCCCGAGACGCACAGAAACACGACGTTGAACTGTTGGAACGCAACTTCCAGACCATTCTGTGTGAATTTGAGACTCTGTACAAAGCTTTCTCCAACTGCAGCCTTCCCCAAGGATGGAAAATGAACAGCACCCCCAGCGGGGAGTGGTTCACCTTTTATTTGGTGAACCAGGGGGTGTGCGTTCCCAGGAACTGCAGAAAATGCCCACGGACGTACCGTTTGCTTGGAAGCCTTCGCACCTGCATCGGTAACAATGTCTTTGGGAATGCTTGTATCTCAGTACTAAGCCCTGGCACGGTTATCACAGAACACTATGGACCTACCAATATCCGCATTCGATGCCACTTAGGTACGTAAGTTGTTGGGATAGGAGGGATGCGCATTTGTAAGTACAGTAACTTGTGTTGATCAGAATCCAGATTAGAAAGCTCAAGTCGCCAGACACGTGTGTATTCTAATTCCCATTCTGTCCTGTGCTGCTCCGAGGAAGAGCAGATGACAAGGAAGGAAGCTGAGAACAGGGATGTCAAATCATCTTTGGGGGCTACACTAGAGAGGCAGTGTGAATGGAGACCTCTTAGCCACGCCTCTGCCATGCTCTAGTACTAGTAGGAAGAACAACAATGACAAGCATTATAATTTGAACAGCACTTACCCATATTAATCATTAAATCCTCAGCAGCTCTAGGAAGTGGGCCTGTTATTGCCTCATTTTTAGGCGAGGTTACGGAGGCCGAGAAAAGTGAGCTAACACGGCCAGTTGTGTGGCTCATGCCCAAGGTGGAATTTGAACCCAGACCTCTCTACTACTCCATGCTGGACGTGGATAATTGGTGTTTGTGAGAACTCAGAGGTCCTGAAAAGCCTCAAGTGCATTCTCACTCATTAAAGAAAGGTCTGATTATTGCCAGCATAGCTTAGGGTCCGGGTGAAACACTGTGCAGGTGTTGTCCAAAAATCAGCCTAGCTAAGGTGGAAGAAACTAATTGTGTGTGTGTGTGGACCACCAGTTTTTGGGGGCCACAACCATTCTTGGAGATTCTAAGACAGGGTGGGGAACCTGCCGCCTCGAGGCCACATGTGGCCTTCTAGGTCCTTGGGTACAGCCTTTTGACTGAGTCCAAATTTTATAGAACAGATCCTTTTAGGAAAGGGTTTTTGTTCTTTGAAGTTTGGATTCAGTCAGTGGATCACACTTCAGGACCTAGAGGGCCACATGTGGCCTCAAGGCCACATGTGGTCACCTCTGCTCTGAGGCATGGGAAAGTCATGTCTGCATCCATGGGAGGGGTGCACGCACATGCTGATGAAATCATGGCTCACTGGCTTTATCAGTCAATCAATAAGTAAACATTAAGTACCTGTGAGTGCCAGGCACTGTGCTAAGTGACTGAGGCAACAAAAAAAGGCAAAAGATAGTTCCTGCCCTCAAGGAGCTTGCAGTTTTATGGAGAAGACAGCGTATCAAGCATATCTCATTCATATTCTCGGAAAATTGCTATTGCACGTGTGACAACTGAGAATAATCAGAAGTCATCCATAATCAGAACACCCCATTCCCCAACCAGCTGGGTAAGGAGTTTACTGTCTGTTGACAATGTGGCTTATTAACATTCCTGGAAAGGGGTGCATAAGGAAGCCCCAGTGAGGGGAAGCTTCTATCAATAGTTCCTAGTTTATTGGCTTTAGGAAGGAGTGAGAGAAAATGAACTCTTGAGAATTAACTTTTCAAACTTAGGAGAGACCCAAGAGAAGACATCTGTCAGATTTGTTGTTACTAAATCCTTTATCATTCATGTCTGCCTCTTCATGACCCCATCTGGGGTTTTCTTGGCAGAGATACTGGAGTGGTTTGCTATTTCCTTCTCCAGCTCATTTTACAGATGAGGAAACTGAGGCAAGCATAGTGAAGTGACTTGCCCAAGGTTACACATCTACTAAGCGTTTGAGGCCAGATTTGAACTCAGGAAGATGAGTCTTTCAGGCCTTGTGCTCTTTGCATTATGGCACCACCTAGCTGCCTCATGGCTTGTAAGGATATGCAGGGTACCATCCTGGGCCCAGTGGAGAGGAGGAAAGGGAAGCCAAGGAAGATGGGAACAGATCTGTGGCCTCAGAAAGCTTATAGTCTAAATAGGGGGATGAGCTGCATGGAAAGTGAAATCTTAAGGAATTTTAAAAGGTAGTCTCTGCTGTTTCATACAAGTGAGTGGAAAAGATCGTAAGTAGTATGAGGGCTGGACTGGTCAGGGATGGTTTCATAGACAGAAAGCAGGGCTTGGGTTAGAGCTTGACAATTCAGTAGGATACAGAGTAGTAGGAAGTGGGAGAAGGAAGAAAGAGGGTCTTTCCAGGTAGGAGAGGAAGGCTTGATGTGGGAATGCTGAAGGTTTCAAAGCTAGAAGGGGTGTCAGGGAGACTCATCTTGCCTCAGATTCTCATTCTGTAGCTGAGGAAAGAAAGATCTGAGAAGTTCTGTCTTTCCCAGGATCCCACAGGCAGTGAAGGCAAGGTCAGATCTAGGTCCACTAAGTCCTAATTCAGTGGTCTTTCCACAAATCCAGGCTACTCTATAGCTAAGCCCAAGCTTTCTTCAGGAATTCATTCCTTGGATTAATTTTCCCTTTCTTGTTTTAGAATGTCTCAGGAACCACATGCATGCTGCATCCTAGAGAGCATGCTATCATGTGCCTCTCTTGACAGGAATCTCTAGGGAACAGACTCCAGCTCAGAAACTCACAGGGTGAGCCACAAAGGTGCCTTTTTCATCTGTCCTGTCACATATAAACCACCTAGTGTTAGAAGAGGGACAGGACTATGACAGCAGAGCTGATGGACTTGTGCCCCCCTTAAAGGCTCTGCCCAAAGCCAAGGCTTTAGCAGTCATCTCTCTCTGAGTGTGGACTCTTCCCATCCCAGAATCCAGGAGAGATGATGGCGCCTGAGATCACAGGCCTATGGCCCGTATATTACCCAATGTTCCTGACTGAGCCACTCTCCTAGATGTGCCAACTGCATTGCTGCAAACCTCTAAAGTGAGTCAGGTTCTTCCAAACAGACTTTGAGCCCAAAGAGCCAGATGTCAGTGAAGCAGGATCCACTTCTGAGTGGCTAAGCCTCAGCAAAGGCCAGAGGACAGTGTCAGCTGGCCTCAGCTAACAACACATAATAGCTGATTTTGTTGAGCAAGCTTAAGTTAAACAGAAGTCAAGATCGTTTTTTCTCCTTGTATGATCTTATCAGAATAGCCCACCCTGGGTCCAGAGGAAGACCTCTTGGTCCCCAGACGAATAAAAGACCAACAGCTTGTACATACATAGCTTTCTCTGTCCCTCCTGATTGCATCTTCAACCATCATGTTGGTGGAGAAACCCGTTCTTTCTTTCGAAAGAGTATTTCAGACAAAACAACACACTCCTAAACCATAAAGGCCCCGAGAGAAAAATGGTCTTTGGCAGTCTGGAGTTGCTCCCCAGCTTCCAAGACGCCTAATGCTAGCACACGGACGTTACCCAATCATGGAGTGAGATGTGGGACAAGGATCATTTCTGCCAGCTAAGCTAATCTCGTTGGCAACAAAGAAGTGTTATACAGCTAAGAAATCAAGTATAGAAAAGAAACATCCAGCGGGAGATGCAGGCCCAGGAATGTTTTCCTGCTGAAATGTGGTGAGTGGTGATGAGTCATTTAGAGGCCATGAGAAAGGGGAGCATCCTTCCACCTGACCATGCCATATGCCTGGAACTCTGTCCAGTGTAACAGGACTAGCAGACCCCTAAAACTTGGGACTGTCCATGAGCCCTGAGGAGTCCCCTTCTGTTTAGTGAGGAAGTAGTAGGCTGGGTTGTCTTAGACCTATAGGACGGAAGAACCTTCAAGACCACTAAGGCCAAACCTCTTGGTCTGGACTCACCACAGCACGTTTCCTGCTTCCATGCCCACTGAACTTCCTCTTCCCCCATGTGACTTATGCCTTCTGTTGCCCCTTTAGGGGGCATCCATAGCAGGGCAGCTGTGGTCCCACCACCATCATCATCAGACAGTATCTGTTCATTCAATGAAATGCATTGTCTGCTTTTGAGAAATGTGTTACCTTCACAAATAAGATCAGCTTTAATTGGAATAATTACTCTGTGTGAACTTACTGAGTTCCATCCATTTTTGTGCCAGCGTGTGTGTTAGCAGCAGAAGGAGGCTGAAAGCCACAATATGACTACTGTGGAAATGTTTTGCAAAACTACACATGTATGTCCTGTATTGAATTGCTTGTCTTACCAGTGGGGGCTGGGGAGTGAGGAGGGAAGAAAGGAGAGGAGAATCTAGAACTCAGAGTTTTAAAAAACAGTGTCAAAAATTGTTTATATATGCAAATGAGAAATAAGATACACAGACAGTGGGGTATAGAAATCCATCTTGCCCTACAGGAAGTAAGGTGGAAGTGGGGGAAGGAAGGGGATGGGGGTGGGATAGAAGAGAGGGCAGAATGGAGGAAGGCGTAATGGGTATGCTTGCCATCTTGGGGTAGGGGGTAGGGGAGAGATGGGGAGAAAATTTGGAACTCACAATCTTGTGGAAATGAATGTTGAAAACTAAAAATAAATTAACTTTTTAAAAAGAAGACTGAAAGCAAAGAAGCGTTATCCAGCTCTAGTAGAAAGAGTCCTGGGCTTGGAGTTGGAAGGACCTCAGCCCTCATCTTGACTCTACCTAATCTGCTGACTATGTGATGGCAGAAAAGCTCCTTCGCTTCTGAGGGAGCAGTGCTCGTCCTGCTCGCCTTGCCATGCTGTTCTGAGTACGGCACTTTGTAAGGCACAACATGCCATATAAATGGGGGCTCTTATCATTATTGGAGAAATTAAATCACAGAAAGGAATTGAAAGAACTTGGTCGGTCATAGTTGCCACAGTGAGTCAGTGAAGCCAGAAATAGAGCTGCAGTGTGCCAGCTCCTTGTCTGTGGCCCCCTTCTTACGATCTTGTGTATATCTAAAGAAAGGTTTCCTTCTGGGTAAATCCTTCCAGAAAGGGCTAGCCTGTTCACTCCATAATTAAAGATACTAAAAGGCTGAGTTTTGTAAAGGTTTCATTGATAAAGGACAAAGAGGCAAGGGATTGGACTCCATCAGTGTTTACCAGGTACCAGCTCAAGGCAGATTTTGACTGGTTTGAAAAGTCTTTATTATCAAAAGTCACAACTACTTGTCAGCTTTAAAACTGTCTTCGCTGGCATGGCTAGGTATTGCAGTGAATAGAGCAGGGCCCTGGCATCAGGACCTGAGTTCAAATCTGGCCTCAGACACTTGCCTTCTCCCCTCCAAAAAATAAAACAAAACAAAAAACCTGTCTTCGCCACAAATCCTGGCCTTCCCATCCCATCTTTCTTTTCCCCAGGTCTCTGTCTCCTGAGTCACAGAAAATCAACAGGCTGAGGCTGTGAAGGCTAGAGTGGGAAGGGAAACTGAGTATTTTCATGGTCTGCAGTATAGTTTGAGTGGGGAAATACTGTATTATACAGCCTCAGATTTCTTTTCTAGTTCAAATATTCTAGAGCTTTATTCCCACCATGGATTAGTCACATCTGACTCTTTGTGACCCGATTTGGGGTTTTCTTGGCAAAGATACTGGAGTGGTTTGCCATTTCCTTCTCCGGATCATATTACAGAGGAGGAAACTGAGGCAGGCAGGGTGAAGTGACTTGCTCAAGGTCACACAGCTAGTGAATGTCTGAGGCCAAATTTGAACTCAGGTCCTCCTGACTCCAGGGTTGGCACTCTGTCCACTGCACCACCCAGCCGCCTAGAGTCGTAGCAGTTCTAAAGTCCTTTTCATCTGAGTTACAATACCACTAGGATTCCTTCAAAGTCCTCTGAGAAGTACTAGAAAAAGGTAAATTCTGTGACCTCGTTCTATCATCTGCCTCCGGGTGTTTCAGGAGGCATCCTGGCCTTGTTCATCACTGCTTGTGTTTGATTCCCATGGGTCTGAATTATTAATCTGGTGTTCTTTTAAGTGTCTCCCAGACCTTCACCCATCCTGATTCGTCACTCCTATGAAAGGCCACAGTTTTAGGCTTTTCCTTCAAGGTCCCCCCAGTAGGTGATGAAGGAAACTCTTCCTATTGAGAAAATCACATGTCAGGCCCCTGTGGAGGTGATGCATATACCATCGGGGCTCATCTCTGGAGATGCCAACATCTGGAAGACAATAAACAGAAGTCCCCATCAGAGGGACTCAGTTTAACAAATACTTGGTGCTGAGGGGTACAGGGCTGAACACACCCCAGGGTCTGCCCTTCAGGAGCTCATAGTCTAGTGGGAATTGCCATCGGGATCTGCCATTTTCATTCCCACACTTGTGCCTTCTGGTGTAGTGGAGAGACAGCAGTAATGGGAAGCTAGTTGGGCTTTTTAAAACACTTCCTTTGCTGAAGCGGTATGCCCTCTGATCTCTGGTTCCTAAGTCATGCCCACTCTTGTTCTCTCTTGTGTTTTGAACATGAAGGTCTGAAGACTCCCAGTGGCTGTGAGCTGGTGGTGGGAGGAGAGCCCCAGTGCTGGGCAGAGGGCCGATGCCTCCTGTTTGACGACTCCTTTCTGCATACTGCGTTTCATGAAGGCAAGTATCTTCCCTGCCGCCAAACTCTGTCCCCCTAGAGACTAGCCCCACAAGGAACCCAACAGATCAAGAAGATTGGGTGCCATCACACAACTGGGATTTATAAATAGTGGATTTAATCTTACCTTCCTCATGTTCCAGCTCTAAAAGTCTGGTGAGTTTATGATTCTCAGAAGTGAAACCCTTCCCGGCACTACTTTGTACTTTCTGGGGCTCGATGCCTCCCATGAAAGCTAGGGTTCAGGTTGCTTTGGGAAACTGGAAATGATTAAGGAGCATTTTCCAGGGCAGCTAGGTGGTGCAGTGAATAGGGCCCCGGCCCTGGAGTGAGGAGGACGTGAGTTCAAATCTGGCCTCAGACACTTAACACTGACTAGCTGTGTGACCTTGGGCAAGTCACTTAACCCCA
>JAQQSW010007379.1:0-13720 GCA_028646575.1 Pseudocheirus occidentalis | reverse complement strand
TGTGTTTTTTCTGTAGTCTTGCTATCACAAAGTTGCTACAAGTATTTTTGTCCATGTACATTTTTCTTCTCATTTAATAACATCCTTCATATTTAGCTTTGATAAGTATGTCACTGTGTCAGAGACTGTTGATTCTGTATACTTTGTCATATTTTGCTAAATTATTCTACAAAAATATTATATCAATAATTCTCCCACCAATGTTGCTGTATGTCCCTTTCCCCATAACCCAGTCAACAATCATTTCTCTTACTTTAAATAATTATTTCTAATTGTGTGTATATAATTTTGTGCCTCAAAATATATATTTGTTTCCTTTATCTGAGAATTAGAGTTTGAAAAATAAGGGAATTTTTCTCATAAATTTAGTAACGTCAAAAAATAGATAAATGTATAAATGTTAAAATATCAGGTACTCCCAAGGAACACCATCCACCACAGCAAATCTGCAATTCTTCTATAACTCATAGCCTTTGGTAGTTCCCTATACCATTAGGAGGTTAACAGATTTTGTTTTCAGGGTCACACAACAAGGATGACAATAACAAAAGTGAGCATTTATATAGCACTTTAAATTTACAAATATCATCACATTTTACCTTCACAAAAACCATAGGAAGTAGATGGCATTATTATCTTCATTTTACAAATGAGGAAACCAATAAAAGCAGAGGTTAAGTGGTTTGCCAAGAGGCTCATGACCAGTAAGTATCTGAGGCTAAATTTGAACTCCAGTCTTTCTTATTCCAGCTGCAATTCACTGCATTCCCTAGTTACTCTGATATCAGAAATCAGACTTGATCTCAGTTCTAACTAACCTGATCACTATCCATTATAATATACTGCCTCATCTTATAATAAGCTGTACAACCACAGAATGTTGAAAACTGAAGCCCAGAGTATCAGTATCTGGATCACAGAGTTCATAGGGGGAAATAAGATGTAAGAAGACTGGAAGGGTAGGAAGGAACCAGATTGGGAAGGGTTAGAAATGCCCTAGGATTATATTTGATCCTGAAGGTAACAGGGAGACACTGGAATTTATCTAGTAGAGAGTGTTGATAAAATCAGACTTGTGCTTTTGGAAGGTCACTTTAATAGCTAACTGGAAGATGTATTGGAGTGACAAGAGACCTGGGGCAGGAAGACAAACCAGGAAGTAATTTTAGTTGTCCAAGTATAAGGTGATAACAGCCTGCACTAGGATGATGACTTTGTGAGTAGAAAGAACAGAATTATGTAAGAGATAAAGTGAGTGCAAAAGCAAGATTTGGCTACAAACCATATTTATGGAGTGAGGGTGAGAGAGGAGTCAAGGATATTGCCAAATTCTGAGCCTGGGTAACTGAGAAGATAGTGATGCCCTTGACAGTAATAGGGAAGTTTGGAAGAAGAAGTTTAGTGGAGTAAATAATGATATTTTGAGTAGAGTTGCCTATGGGACATACAGTTGGATATTTCCAAAAGGCAGTTGTGGATGCAAGACTGGACTTCAGGAGTAAGGTTAAGGCTAGCTATATAGATCAGGAAATTATCTGCAAAGAGATGATAAATGAAGAGGAGAGATATAGACCAAAATGATGATGAAATCGCTAAGCAAGATAGTAGAGAGCAAGAAAGAGAAGCCTCGGCACAAAACCTTGGGGGACAAGTAGGAATGGCCTTGATAAAGAACCAGCAAACAAGCTGAGAAGGTGCAGACAGGCAGGTATGAAGACTAGAAGAAAGCAGTGTCATGAAAACATAGAAAAGAGAAAATACCCAGGAAAAGAGGGTGATCAACAATTTCAAAGACTGCAGAGTTGAAGAAGGATGAAGATTGTAAAAAATAGTATATTTGACAAATGACAAATCTTTGGTGACTTTAAAAATCTCATCTAACTATAAATATGTCATCTTGGTGTAGTAACTTGTAAGGAAACTCTCATAACAAAGACCTGCATCTTTTTCATAACTTATAGCCTTAAAGAATTGGCACACTGAGAGGTTCAGCAATTTGCCAAGGATAGTTTAGTCAATATTTGTCAGAATATCTTAACCCAGTTCTTCATGACTGACAAGCTAGTAAGTACAGGGATTATTTTCCCCAATTTACATATGAACATACTGAGATTCAGTGAAGTTTATAAATCAGAGATTTAGAGCTGAAATTAATCTGAGAAGCCATTGAGTCTAATCACTTCACTTTATGGATGAGGAAACTGAGGCACAGAGAAATTAAGTAATTTGCCCTTAGTTTCTCAGCTAATATGTCAGAATTTGAACAAAGATCTTCCTGACCTTCCCCCCCCCCTTCCCCATCTTGTCCCTGTCCCTGTCCCTCTCTCTGTTCTCTCTCCCTCCTGTACCACATTGTGTCCTGCTGGCTGATCTGGGCTCAGGCTTCATGAAAGGAAGGAAGGAAGGATGACCTCTATCCAATTTTTAAAAAATCTTCTTTCTTAGTTTTACTGAAATATTTTTTCTGAATTACATATGATTTTTTTTCTAGAAACTTGCCTAGCAACTTGACTGAAACTCTCACTTAAGATGTTTATTTTTTTTGTTCAATTTTATTCTATTTTTACCTCCTTCCCTCTTGCCCTCCCACTGAGAAAGCAAGACAAGCAAAGTTTTACAATCATGAAAACTTAAGCAAAATAAAGTCTTACATTAGATTGCTCATATTTTTTGACATACTTACCTCTCTTACAGAAGATGCTTAGCCTTTATTTGCTCTTTATCTTTTGAGTTTTAAGTTTCATCTTGAAAACCATTATTGTTCTTGCTCTGATGAAATATGACTTTTGTAACTTCTAGGATCTCTCCTTGGGTTTCCGTATTTAATAATAATACCATTCTCTTTGTATTATTAGCTTAATAGAATGAGAACAAGATTAACATGGTGTATAGAATGCTTGGCTTAAAATGATGAATGCTAGAGCTGGGACCCTCATTCTGATTCTCACTAGCTGTGTGACCACGGGCAAAAAATTTCAGCTCTCTGAGCCGCAGTTTCCTGATTTAGCGAAATGGAAATAATACCAGCACCTACTTCACAGATTTATCTTGAGTACTCAATGAGATAATATAACTTTATAAATTTAAGAATGCAATATAAATGTCAGTTATTAAAAATACTTGAGAGAGGAATTTTGTATCATAGATGCTTCTACTATTTTATGTCTACATATATAGATATAAAGTGTCTATATATTCTGTACATGTGATATATTAGATATGTATACCATATTAGGTCTAAATAATTTATATACATAGTCTCATTTTTGAAGAAAATTCCCTTTTTCTAGAAAAGAGGGCAGAAATACAATCATGTGTCCTCATGATAGTTGGAATCCCAACCTTGGGCTTAAACTTAAACAAGGCACAACATTTCTGGATGACAGTTTCCTCCTTTGTAAAGAGCAATTAACAAAATTTGGACTACCTACATCAAGGAAAAGTACTTATTAACCATTAAGGTGATCTAAAAATCTGAGTTATTATTATTGCTCTATTGTGTCTCTTGTGACATAGTGGGCAAAAATCTTGGATCTGAAATCAGGAAAACCTCCGTTCAAACCCCTCCTGAGATGCTGTGTAGTTGCACAACCCTGGGCAAATCACAGTCTCTCTCAGCCTTAGTTTCTTTATGTATAAATTTAGGATGATAGCAGCACCTACCTCATAATGTTGCAAATATCATAGAAGGTAACATATGCATTCTCCAAATCTTTTAATAAATTTGGTTTTAAAATTTCAGTGGAATATATATGCACACTAGTAATAGAAATAATTTTTTTAAATCCCAGTTGAAGACATGTAACAGCTCTTACACCTGATATAACTGTTCTTTTCTGACATTTGTACCACCAGAACCAAAATCCCTACTAAATAATAATCTTACATGAAATCATGATGGCAGTAATCTCCCATGGCTTCAGTTTCCTTAACTGTACGTAAAAGAGGTCACTTACATGGCCTCTGAGAAGAATTCTAGGTCACTAATCTTCCACTTCCAAATCCAGTACCCTTTCTACTGTCTATTTTCATCAAATAAAAAATTAAAATTAAATGCAATAATTAAACAATGTGACGTAAATTACATGTGAGAAGTCAACTAGGAATACTTTGTGGATCTCTCATCGAGTATCCCATGTCTCATTTTCCTTATAAATCCTTCTTCTCCCATACCCCATTACTACCTCATGATTTTATATGACAAAACCAACATAAGAATTTGAGTTCTAAAGTGATACTGTCATAGGGAAAAGTAGTTCAATCAGATAGAGTTATAAGACTTCAAATTCACTCAAATTCAAATTCAAATTTTAGTGTTTCAGTTAATAGTGTATATATCCTAACGATTTATATAACCACATTTATTATTAATAATAATAATAGCTTTGAATACGGTGTTAAGATTTAGAAAGCATTTTTCATATATTCTCTAATCTTATTAATTAATTATAAGTTATCTAAACACCTGCTCACTGTGTTGATGGAATTGCATAAGACTTAACTTCACAAATTAATATTTAAAATGCATTAATTAATTTGTTTTTCCTCATTTTTTTCACTGTGGTAGGGAAAGTGGAAGTAGAAAAAAGAGAATTTGGAACTAAAAATAAAATGAAATTTAAATAATGTATTTATTTTTGCATTTTTAAACTGAATTTACCTGATCCCTGTCTGTGCTAATTGTGTAAATAAATTCCTCAGCATAGTAGTCTCCCTGTTTTTGTGACTATTTTGTTCTGCCATTTAAATATACTCATAGTCACGATGATTTAGAATTTGGAGTTCATTTGTAATGCTATTTGTATTAAATAAACTTGTACCTTACCATTGGAAAGAATGTCTCGCTCCTCTGTTCTCCATCCTCCTTACCTTGGGAGAGGTTTCACGAAGTCACTGACCCACCTGTTGGCCCTGATTTATGGAGGTTGGGCCACTTCTAAACTGGTTATTATATTCAATCGAGATACCACCCAAATGTCTCTGGCTGGTGGGTCCCTGGGGAATCTCTTCTTCTCTCCTGGCCTACCTCTGACAGGTGTATTCTTTAACAATTCTCAAGGTGTCCTGAATGGAGAGATTTCTCCAACTCCCTAAAGAGTCATTTCTGTGAAGACAGCCAAGGACACAGTGTCTTTACATTGGCAACAGAAGGGGGAGACATAATCTCCAGAACTCACACACAATAGAAAAAGAAGGAAGGTAATCATGTTAACATCATGCTTTATGCCATCCAGTACCAAACAGGGGTGTACTTAGTGAAACATTAAAGGATTCATTTTATTTACCTTTGCAATTTCTCAAGAATGCAGGGTAGGCCTTAATGAAAAATTATTTTAAAAAAGAAAAAAACATTAGTAAAGTATCTCATTAAATTATTTTCTTTGTACTACCATATATACCAATGATTGTAGTTTATATTTTATATGATATCCATTATCTCATTTGAACCTCATAATAACCCTAGAAGTTAAGTACCACAGGTATTATCGCCATTTTAATAGAAGAGTCACTAAAACTTAGAGAGGTTAAGTGACATGTTCATATTCACATAGCAAACAAGTATCAGAGGTAGAATTTGAATGCAAGGTTATCTGACTCCATTTTCAGCAAATCAATCTCTCTGTGCTACATGTTTCTTTAATTTTTTTTTCTTTTTAACAAATATGTGATTGCAGCCATGTGGGGAATTGTCAGTGAGAAGAAACTCTTCCCTATTGCAAATTGGCAACTATCCTCTAACTGCTAGTCTTAGAGAGCTGTCTAGGTCCTTGAGATGATGTATTACATGGCCAGAGCCACATATTCAGTAAGTATCATAAGCGACTCTTGAACCCAGGTTTCCCTGACTCTGAGATGACATTCTATCCATTATGCAAAGCTGCGTCCCAAATCCTATTATTCCTACTTTGTAAAATAGGAGAATAAGTCATGCCTACACAGTGCCAAACAACCAGGGGGAAAATGGAAAAATTCCATCAGTCATCAAATATCACCAAAATGTCAGCAAAATCAAATCATCTAAATCAAATAAAGTAATATGGGCATCCCCAAAGTCTTGGTATATTTTTAACGCTCAATAGCTTAAGGAAGCTTTAAACTTTAGAAGTCTTTTATGCTTAAGTGTTAATAGCTTATTACTGTATTGAGACTTTGGGACACTATCTATAAAGTATTTTTCACATCTTAATATGCAATGTAAATGTTAGCTACTCATTATTTTAAGTTAATCATTTGGGAGAAGTATTAGTGCTTCAGGTGTGTAAGATAGTACTTGATGTTATAACATTATGTTACACTAATTGCAGTACTCAAAGACTTAAAGTTTCTATTAAAGAGCATCTGAATAAAGATAATACATTAATATGATTAATGAAGGAAAAAAATTGGTGAAAAAATAAGAATTTCAATCACTCAAATTCTACTTTTACCAGATATCCAACCTAATTAGTTTTGGATAGCTTTAAATATTTGGATGCTTTGGAGAAGCAGTGTTTGTTTTTATTTTCAACACTTATAGAAAAAACAAAATGACTACTAACTCATTGTAGTCATTTCCTTTGTTAGAGGAGTAAAGACACAAAATACCTATCTACATTGAACCATTTGATTTTATGATTCAGAATGAACTCTTACAAGCTACTAGAATTCTAGAGGATCCAAGACAATGAAGAATCAAGAAAGCTGGGGAATCTCCTCTAACTCATAACTTAAGTTCCATATATACATACAGAGGTTCATACAGATGCATAGGATTTTAAATTTTTCCAAGGTGTGGAGTCAGTTTTTTGCTTTTCTTGTCATCACTTCCTATTACCAAGCACAGCACTGGACACAGAATGAGAGGTTAATCAACTTTAAAGAGCTATGGTAATGGAAAATATTGTTACTAATTTTGAAATTTTTGAAAATACTAATTTTTGAAAACTTATACATAGTAGAGAAATAAAATATCTAAAAAAAATTAAAGCCATGAGGAAAAATTAGGACTTTTTCATAGGAATGGTGGTAGGACTTGTGTATGGAAATTTTGGAGAATAATATCATACATAAAACACTTTGGAGGGTTTATTGTAGCATCTTTTAAAATTTTAGTGTCTTCCCTGACTAAAGAACATAAAAACATATTTCTATATGCTTTACTCTTGAAATCATCATGATGGTATCATATGTTTGAAGATATAGTTTATGCTTGCATGTGATCTTTTTAAATGTACCTAGATCTAAAGGTTCCAGAATCACAAGAAACAACTTTCCAATTTCAAATTCCCAAACCTTTACACATAGAATTCTTTTCTGTCCTGAAACTTTTGGGTAAACAGGTCAAAGAAACAATGTGCTTCTAATCCCCAAAGAAATAGGTTGGTATTACTCCACCAATATCTAACATACTCCATATCTTTTGGGAAGCAAAGGCATGATAGCAATATTGACTAGTTGGATTGCAAAACTGCCTAATCCTCTTCCCATATTAAGAGATTTAAGGCTTATCTTCTGCAGCTTCTAAATGCTCAAGACCAGCTCTGGATGGGTTTCAGTCCCCTTTCCTTCAAGCTAGGTGTATCCATTCACATTGGGTCCCCATGTAGATTCTGCTCTTATTTCTCCACATTTCTTTCTCATGGTTGGACAAAACCAGTGCCTGTACCTTTTTAGGGGTGGAAGGATGATACTGAATGTAAAACAGAAGAGACTCTGAAGTACAGGGACTCTATTGATGACATGGTTATCTTTATATTTCTACCTTCCTCTCACCTCCAAAAATATATTTATTTCATTTAATTTAGGATTCTTTCACTGTCTTTAACTAACTTGCTAGGTTGACTTAAATTTTCATTGTAAGCATTTGCAACTTAAGAATCAGCAATCAACAAATCAGAGTAAGTGGTCTCCTTATTCTGGCAGGGTTCATGAGTTATCAGTGCCTTAACCCTTCAAAAAGCTTGTTCCTGTATATGGAAAAGAAAAAGCAGCTAATTTTGGAATAATGAGCATGTTGGCAAATAATAAGTGTTGAAGAGGCAGGAAAGTAGGGAGATTGAAGCGTGATGCACTGGGGAATCTGGGAATTCTGGGGGAAAAGAGAACTAGACAAAAAATAAGGCACAGAAATGCAGAGTGGAGGATGCTAAAGACAACTCATCTTTTTCAAATTTTTTGTAAAAATCTGATTCTTTTTTCAGGAAAGATGCTTTTGAATCACTTTATCATTTTCATAGATCTACCACGTTTCTAGGTTCAAAACCTAAAAATGTTATAGTCTAGCCATCTTATGGTTAATAGGGTTATCTGGGATTCTAATTACCATTTATAACATTATTTCTATGAAAAAGTATGTTTTGGAATCCCAAAATCAGCTAAATTATTTTTGAAATACCATCAATTTGGAGAGTGTGGGTATAAGTAAAAGGAGGGAGAGAGAGAACTATATGATGCTACATTAATTATTGTCATTATAGTTTTCTTTAAAAATAATAAATTTGGAGTTGATGTCTTTTGCTTTTCCATCACCTGTATTTCCCCCTTTCCACCACCTCCAAGAAATTCATCATTTATAATAAAAACAAGAGTAAGAAGAAAACAAATTCAATACAAACAATACATTAAAAGACTGATATGGTGAGCAGTGTTTCACGTGTATAGTTCCCCACTTTGGCAAAGAAGTGAAGTGTATTCTCATACCTCTTCTTGTAATCAAGTTTGGTCATTATAATGTCATAGGAATCAGTTTTGACATATTGCTATTTTATTGTTCTCAAACTCAGCATCTATTACATGGCAGGCACTATGCTAAATGCTGAGTATACAAATACAAACAGAAAGATAGCCCCTCACCCTCAAGGAGATTGTATTTTAATGTGGGAATAAAACACATAATAGGAAGTTGAGAAGTGAGGGGATGAGGAGCAGTAGTGGGACAAAGTGGGTGTTATAGAATGGATAAAGAGTCCTTTCCATTTACATTGCTGTAATCCTTTACTGGTTCTGCTTACTTCACTTTTCAACTTCTCCATATTCATTGTTTGCGATAGCATAGTAATATTCCATCATGTTCATGTCCCTCGATTTGTACAGTCATTCCCCAATCAATGAGCATCTACTTTGTTTCCAGTTCTTTGCTACTGAATAAAGCTTTGCCACAAAAAATCGGTGTATATGAAGCCTTTTATTTTTTCATTGACGATATGAGGGTATATGTGACTAGAATGCCTGGGTTAAAGTGTATGGACATTTTTGTCATTCTCTTCATGTAATTCCAAATTGCTTTCAAGAATGGATGACTAAATTCATAGCTCCATTTTCATTGCCTAAATGTATTTGTCTTTCCTCAATCCTATCAACACTATTACTGTCCGTTGTGATTTCTGTAATTTTTCTGAGTACAAGATGAAGCTTCAGGCTTGTTTTGATTTGCATTTTTCTTATTAATACTTATTTGAGCACTTTTTATATGATTGTTGATAATTTGCAATTCTCCTTTTGAAAACTGTGCATATCCTTTGACTACTTACCTATTGTAGAATGGTTTATGTATTTCTATTAGTTGTGTACATATCTTGGAGATTAGATCTTTAGTAGACCTGTTCAATACAAAAAAAAAATCTCAATTGACACATCACTTCTCATTTTAGTTGAATTAAGTAGTTAATATAAGTTTATATAATCAAAACTGTCTCTTTTTTTGGTAATTGCCTCTAAGTTTTTTTGGGCTAAAAAAACCACTCATTTTTTAACCAATATCAAAATGTTTTGATGTTTATTTCTTTATAATATGGTTTTGACTTCTGAAAGTAATATTCATTCTTAATTCCTACATTTTCACTATGTCTCTTATTATTCTAAACCTTTTCTTCTCCAAACAATTTAATTATTATGTTGTAAAGCTCTATGAAACACAGGATTTTCAGGTGTCAAATAAATAATAAACAATTAATAAAATTTTTAAAAAGCCAAGTTTGATTCAAGTCCTTCATGAAATCTTCCTAGACTAATCCAGGCCAAAATAAACTTTCAGTCTTCAAATTCCTATAGTTAAACCATGCCTGAATAATAAAATTTTAAATGCAGTTATCCACTAATTTTTTTAATTCAACAGTTTAATAAGCATTTATAAGGCAACTACTATATGCAAGACTCTAAGGATATAAAAACAAAAAAGAAATAACTCCTGCCCTCAAGGAGCTTACATTCTACTAGAGTAATATAACATGAATGAATATAAATAAAATGAGTGAATCAATGAATCAGAGAATGAATAAGTAAATGAATGAATGAATACATGTGCAAAGCGATACAAAGTAATCTCAGAAGACTAGAAGTACCAGTAACTGGAGGAAATCAGGAAAGGCTCACATAGGTTTAAGATTTGCTTTGAAGGAAACTAGAGATTCCAAGATATAGAGCTGAACAGGAAGACAAGGAAAACCTCTTGTGCAAACATATAGAAAGAATAAAGATTATAGGAAAAGGAGTAATACGACATAAAACAAGCATGGTAGATAGGAACCAGGATGAGGAAAACCTGTCAGGCTGATCATATTATATTATGTTCCAGAAGCAATAAAAATTTTTGAGAAATCTGAATTATAAGAAAAATTATTATTATAAATTTAGCAGCTATGAGGTGCTATTGGAGAGGGGAAAGACTAAGAAAGATAGTTAGAAAACTACCACCTTACTCAGAAATGACAGGAGTCTAGGCCAGAGTGGAGGTTTAATGGAGAAAAAGGAATAGAGGGGAGAAATGCTGTAGAGGTAGAATCAAGAAGACTTGGCAACTGCTTGGATATTGGGGAAATGCGGTGAGGGAGAGGGAGGAGTCAAGTATGACTCCAAGTTGGTGAGTGTTGCTTTGTCACTCCAGCTAAGGATTGTGTTCTTAATATCTTCTCAACAGCTCTCTCTCACACATTTGTAAATTCAGTCCTGAGGACATAGTAGTAGCTTCATAAATTTTAGTTGAAGCAGTGATTGAAGGTAGTATATGAAACACTTGACTATATCAAATATTGTATCTGAATCGTTACAAGTTAGTGGCATAACATATGTAACAGGCTATTTGAAGGTCAGAATAGCCTCAAATCTCATTTTTCATTCACTTTGGTGGTACAATTTTTAATGAGTTTCAGGGAACAGGTTTGCTGTAGCTGACTGTGAGCTGAAGATTTTGCCTGATAAAATGTACTTAAGTGCATTCCTAAACCAAGGGTAAAAAAGCCATGAATTAATGGATTGCAGGTAGAATTGAAATACCCAAGCCATACTAAAAGATCAAGCACTACCACAGGAGTAGAATAGCCTAAATATGGATCAACCAAAACAGCAATGAAACATGGTAACCAGCAAGCTAGAAGCACCCCCATTACAATGCCAAGAGTCTTGGCTGCCTTCCTGTCTTTTTTCTTAGACATATTTTTTCTGATGTCTTCTTTTGCAGTTTTAGGCATGTTGTTAATTACTCTAGCATGTTGTTTAGAAACTACAAAAATTTTTTCATAAATACCAATCATAATGGAGCCAGGAGTAAAGAAACAAGTGATAAAAAGTATTGTTCCCCAGAACTTGTTGAAAGTGAGAGCACAGAATTTGAAGCAAACAACAAGAATCTCATAGGTCTGCATGCCTGAGACATTAGCCTCTGACAAGACTAAACCAAAGGAGAAGATGGCTGGTGCTGACCAGCAAAAAGCTAGCAGTCTCTTTATTGTGGATGTGGTCATTTAGGTGGTGTAGTGCAAAGGGTAGCACACAGCATAAAACCGGTCAATTGCAATAGAACAGAGATGGAAAACAGAAGTCAGGCTCAACATCATGTCAAAGCTTGCATGAAATTTGCAGAAACCATCTCCAAAATACCACCAGCTCTTCCACATGCTGGAAGGCACAATAACAAATCCCAGCAGGAAGTCAGTAGTTGCCATGGAGAGGATCAAGAAGTTGGTAGGAGAGTGAAGTTGTTTGAAATGGGATATGGAAATCATTATAACAAGGTTTTCAAAGATAGTGATGAACATGGCTCCCATCATGAATGAGTACATTATCACTCAAATAGAAAGTGGTCTGGAGGGAGGTGGGCAGGACTTATTCCCAAATTTTGGACAACTGGATAAATCAGAAGGAATGTAACATCCATGACCTATTATTCTGTGCAAATCTTCTTTAGATGAAAACCTTTAATCACATTTCTTCTTCTTCAAAAAAGTGCCCAGGAATTTTCAGCTCCTAATAACAACAAAATTTAATATTCTCTGTTAACATAAGATCTTGAAAACCTCTGAATAAGAAAATTATAGCAATTGACTCTGTTTCCTGATTCCACCTTAACAGCAAACAGCAGAATACAAACTTAAACAGATTTTTAAATTATCCTTTTATTATACATTCAGGATGAGTAGTCCATGTTTTCAGTTACCTTCTTTATAATTCCTGGTAAAAAATAGTTTTCAGTGATCTTTTCCATTACTCTTTGCTGTGCAATAGCTAATATTTCCCCAAATAATCCTTAGAGTGCTTTGAAATTTTCAGTGCTAAAATACTAGTTTTCTTAGAATTATGTGGGATAGACTAATAACAATACTGCAAAAGGATTATGTTTTCATTGGCTGGATACAGTTTACACTGACACAGAACACACCTTTTCCAGGCTTTGGGTCTACCTTTTCATGGACTGATGTAGCCAAAAATATCATGTAATAATGAATCTCCTATGGGGAATTTAGCTAAGTGTAATGCAATGAACGAACAGCTTCCCATACTGTGAACAGCTTTTAAGGTTCTGATCACACAGTGTAATGAACACTCTATTCATTCAAGAACAAATCAAAGGAAAACATTGACAACAACTCAAGATGTAGTATTCACAACATTACACCTTGTCACAGAAAATCACAATATAGTGTTCATAACAGCTTATTATTAAAATGGCCAAATAGTTTTCATCAAAGTGCTCTCAAAAGAACAATCATCTGGTATCCCTGAAGAGGTTTGCCACCTTACTTAGTGATTCAATCATCTCAGAATACAAGTCAGTCTTCCACTCATGGAGCAACTAGGTTAACTTAATCAGACATTTATTTAGCAATCAGTTACTAAGTATTGCTAATAACTAAATACAATCATTAGAAAATACACAAACACCCCCCACCCCACCCCCAGGTCACTAGTAAACCATGTTATCATCACAGCATTCAATATCCAAGGAGAGATCTTTTCTTTATCTTGACATGGGGTGGTTTGTCAGATTCCCTGGATCCCCTTCCATGGTCCCAGCTCCTATCTGAATGCACCAAACAGGCACCTGGATTCAGAGGCAGACAGCTTCCAGGTCCTCGTCTGGTCCTCCAGGCAATTCCTGCTCCACACTGAAGTTCACAGGATCCAGCACATCTCAAAACCTTCACAAGTTCTGTTCCTGGGAACTCAAGGATCAACCAAGCCACAAACAAACAACATCTTAGCATCCTGGTCATGCTTCTTCAGTGCTCTGGCAGGTTGGCTGGCCCTAGGACCCAGAAGAAATCTCAGCCTTCCAGGTGTCAGCAACAACTTTAGCCTTCACCAGATTCTGGTATCAAGAAAACTCCAAAAGTTCTCAGTCCAACAGTAGTAGCCCAGCTTCCAGATGCTGCCAAGAGAATCTCTCTCTCTCTCTCTCTTCTCTCTCTCTCTCTCTCTCTCTCTCTCTCTCTCTCTCTCTCTCTCTCTCTCTCTCTCTCTCTCTCTC
>JAQQSW010007378.1:0-13720 GCA_028646575.1 Pseudocheirus occidentalis | reverse complement strand
GTAATATTTAGAAAATGTAAGAAAAAACATTTCAGCTACGGTATCCAAAGGTACATGTTTGCCCTTGGTTACTTGTTTCTTGGTTACCTTCTTGGTGCTATATTTGACACAGAAAACACAGTCTCTCATTTCACATCTTCCCACACTCATTGCCAACTTAAAAATGAATTGTTGAATAGAGCATGACTCTCTGGGCAAGGGGGAGAGATTCATGGGGAAATGCAGGCAATGTAGAAACTAATACATGTTCATATACACATAGACACATGTGGACATGTATACATGCATATGTGGTATACATTCAGCTTCTGTAGAATGTGGTGAACCACTTGCTGAGAGGTTCCAGAAGTAGGATATGTACTACATTTTTTTTCTTACATATTTTTCTGACTGCCAGATTGCTTCTGAATCTCAGCTCCAAATGTTATAATTAATGAGTTGTTTTATAATATTGTCTTATTGAAACAAAGCATTAAATATAGCAATAAAATAGATATTATGGATATCTGAGATAATTTTGTTCTGTGGTTCAGAAAAATATATTAGAGACAGCTAGCTAGATATTAGAGACTACTAGTCAGGAAAACCTGAGTTTAAATCCTGCTTTATATATTTCCCAACTGTGTGACCTTGGTTAAGTCCCTTAAACTTTCAGCTTCAGTTTCCTCATGTGTAAGATGAAGGTAATAATAACACTTATTTCAAAAGATTGTTGTATTGATCAAAGGCATACATACCTAAAGCATTCTGCAAACCTTAAAGTACTACATAAATGTTTGTTATTTATTTTTATTTTTTTTTCTCCAAATTCAGGTTTTATTGTGGTAATTCAGGTCTATCTGTTATAAACAGAAATACCTATTTATCTGAATATAGAAGTTATAAGAAAAAAACCTATCAAAATGTTATCTTTATATCATATGTTATTGATACTCTCAATAATTCTTAAAGTATGGTTCTAATGGATGTTGCATAAAAATCCAAATTCTTCTTTCTTCTGTTGTCTAGCCCTAGACTACTTCATCAGCTTTATCTCCCATTACTCCCCAACACACATCATGTTACAGAGTTTTAAATTAGGGAGCTAGTAAAGAAGGAGTGAAAGAAGGAAGGAAGAAGGAAGGAAGGAAGCAATGGAGGGAAAAAGTGAAGGGGTGATGGAGGGAAGAGAGGAGAGAAAGGAGAAAGAAGAGAATACATACCTACCCACAAAACATTTTGGATAAAAGAAAAAACATAAAAATATTAGTCAAACCAAAAGACTAACAAGCACATACTAAGTAATTATTCCTGGTGCAAATCAACAGGAAGATTACTCAAAAGTAAAGACATTCACATCAGTGCATCACAGCACTTCTTTCAGATGTAGATACCCATTCAAACAGGTACAATCAAAAGAAAGAACATCAAACAGAAGCGACTATGACTCGTTAGAGAGCAGTTCTTTAAGTGCATTTATCAGATTTCAGAACAATGCTTGAACTTCTAATGAGTTGACAGATTTTGGATCATAGATAAGGATACTTTTCATGAAATATATTTTCTTTGAATAGCCTTCCCCAGTATAGTTCACCCTTTTGCCGGCATTGAAACTCTCGGCTTACATAAATCACAACCAATCTCTCTGCTACTCATTACTGTAAGCTCCCCCAAATCACCAATAGAAGCCTCAGGGATATTTCAAAATACAGTTAGAAAATAGCTCATTTTTGCTTTCCTCATAAATGGGCAAAAGGCTCCCCAGATCCAATAGAAGCTTTCAGGTAAAAGCATTTTCATCATGTACTGGATGGCCTTTATTCCATGCAGAAAATACGTAAAGGATTCACGGTAACTCATAAACTATCAAAGCAATTATTTTCTCTTTTTGGTCTTCCAAATTTATAGCACCATTTAGTGGTTTGGGTTCTCCTTAGAAAGAAAATGAACTTGGGTTTCTTAGATATGTAATCTTTCTGTTTCTTACACCTTTACTTTTTTTGCTACTGCCCTTAGATTCTCTATGAATAAAAAAGTATTCAGGATTGACTGAAAGACAGGAACACACACACACAATAATTCATGGGTAATATTAGGGAGCCAAATCTCTTTTTTTTTAATTCCTACATTTTGTCACAAGTATCACCTTCTTTTAGCTCCAGGATTATTTATAAATCTGATCGTTTTCTTTTTCTAGGTGGATGACTCATTCCAATAACTTTCCTTCTCTTTCTAGAAGGAATAATTCCAGAATATTCAGATTTGGGATTCCTAGAGAGGCAATCCTGAAACTGATGTTGTCCAGTAAAGTCCTCCTCTTTTTCTAAAAGTATGGATTCTGATATTTATTCTGTCTAGTCATTCTTATGCTCTCTCTATAAGTGGGCTTGCAGAACCTTATAATATGTGAATTTTAGAAAGGTAATATCCCAAGACTGGCATTTCTCCAGAAATCTTTCTATTCATTCTAGAAGCCAAGATTCTGTGCTGTATTGCCTAGAAACTACACTGTCTGAAGGGATTGGGTTAAGGAACTCTCAACACATCACATTTTTCCATTTCCATACCTATGGCATCTAATTGACAAGATGTTTGGCTCTGCCACTGCTCCTCCATGAACAAATTCAGACACTTACAATCCAAAAACTTATGATCAGAGGGTTATTTTTTCTGACTATATTCTATTTCTGACTATACCTATCTCATGTCCTTCTACTCTAAAGGAGGAAAGAGTGATTCCCAGAAGTCAAACTTTCCTGATGACCCAAGTCTACTCTTGTCTTTGCTTCTCTCTCTGAATACCAAAAACAATAAGAAAATAGAAAAAAGAACAGTACTATATCTGACCATTGTGCCACCCATCCCAAGCCCATTTTCTTTATTGTATTAACATAAAGAAGAGATTTTCCCATAACAACTTAGTTCACCACACTGACAAAACAAGAAGTATTCATTAAGGGCTTACTATGTGCCAGTTACTATGCTTGTTTCTAGAGATTATAAAAAAGTTCCTTGCCCTTAATAAACCCTCCTACTCCCCTCAGGTTTGTGTATGATCCCTCTAAGAGTAGAATTTAGCAGGTAGTTTTGCTACAAGTAAGAGAAATAGCTAGATCTCTAGAGGAAGGTGAACTTCGTACCAAGAAGGACATAGCTGGAAGAATAGGATGGATGGGAGATTTTTTAAAGAGCTTATCTTACTTTGCTGTGTTCTCATCATATCAGGTATGTCTGTAAATTATATGTAATGTGGAGGTTATCAATAAAGAAAGTTACTACCAGGGCTTATAGGGAAAGAGAAGGCAGGAAGTAATTCTTGCAGAAGGTAAGATTTGATCTGGGACTTGAAGGAAGGCAGAAATGGCAGGAGACAGAAATGGGGTCTAGTTTTTGTTTTATGTTGTGTTGGTTCATTTTTTTTTCCTTTGAAGTATGAGGGAAGGTTCTCAGATGGTGATGGGGGAAAACCATGAAATATATGAGAAAAAAATGAAAAGTTGTGGAATAGCTGCTATGGAGATTTGAGTAATGAATCAATTACCAAATGTAAAAGGATTTCCTCCCTGCAGTGAGGGCTCAGATGAGATTACTTAACACAAATTTGAAGCATACCAAATCAACCTACAACTACTTAATCACCAAGTCATCTACAATACATTGAGAATGGTCAAATGGACATGTTCACAGCTTTTATAGAGAAATATAATAAAAGTTCAAGTTGTTCACAATCCTGTAAACTCATCAAGTTGATCAGGGAATTCATTTGATAAGCTCCCTACATTAGCAATGTAAATTGTAATGTAAAAACTAAATTATCAACCATATGGGACAGAACAAATTTAATGAGACCCACGTTCCCTGAAATCTACAAGGTACTTTGACTTTTTCCTTGAATTTCTTTTTAAACTTTCATTGTGTTTATTTAATGTGTGTGGGGGGGAAAGTTGGTCTTTCAAGTATGTCTTGGTAAATGTTCATATATTTCAATCCTTCAGTTCCAAGGGCTACTCTAGTGAGTTTATACCCCAGATTTGGGTTAGATATTAACAATGAAGAAGCATAAGGACATTATCTGATTTATCTTGTTTCTTGTTTTGGGCATCTCAAATAAAATTTTTTTAAGCTACATTCCCCTGTGCCAGGAATGAATATCCTCACCTCCATCGATCATAATCCTTGGTTTTCTTCAAGATTGAATTCAGGATGCTCAAAATTCCTGAGTAAATGCTCAGCCACAATCTTTTCTCTCTGGACATACCTTTCCTGATCCTCTTTCCTCTTTCAGATCAATGACCCCTCAGGGATGAGTAAAATCCTCCCTGAAATTACTTGGAATTGATTTTATATGTTTATGTATACACAATCATATATATGTTTCCATTTGTATATGCTGTCCCTCCTGTTAGAAAATAAACTCCTTGAGGGCAGAGACTTTCACTTTTGCCTTTATATTCTGAGTGATTATCAAGTGCCATGAATATATTAGGCACATCATACATGCTTCTTGATTGACTGATAGATAAGAACATATGGGAGTTTTCAAGGTAGACTCTGTGTCATAAACTCTTTGACATGTGACCCAGGAGGTTTCCCATTTTGCTGACTTTCACTGATAATAGTGTGCAATCCAGAACAGTTCCTAAAATAATGAATATAGAACTAAAAGAAGACGAAGAGATTCTGTATTCTAACTCCCTCATTTGTTGGTTCAAACTGAGGTCCAAAAAAGGGATAGGTTGCTAAAGCTCACAAAGGCACTCAGTGGCATAGTTACTATTCATACCAGTTCTGTTTGACCTTGAAATCCTTCTGTCTGGACAATATCAATAACTCACATCTCCACAGCATAAGATATCTAAATAACTTTGAGCAGAACAGCCTGATGAGCTACATAATGTGAGTATTATTAACTCCATTTTACAGAATAGAGACTGAGGTTCACAGTGGTTATATGATTTTTTCATGGTCACACTGCTAGTAACAATAATAGCTGCCACTTTTATAGCTTTACAAAGTTGATTACACTTACTATCTTATTTATTCTTCATAAGAATCCTGTTAGTTTATATTACAGATGTTGTCTATTTTATGAATATGGAAAATGTTTTAAAGAGGCTTACTCACAAACAAGCTGTAGGCAGCTAACTCAAACCTGCTCTTAAGAACCAATTGCTAAATTTTAAATGTAAGAATTTGCACTTTGGAAATCAACAAACACTAAAAATCGGAGCATGACTAATTGTTTTGCTGATTTCCAGACTTATGAAAGTGATAGAGGAAATGTTAATAATACAGATTAAATTTAGTATGCCCTGTCAAAAAAAATTTGAGAGTCCATTAAACTGTTAAATATTTATCAATACATCCATATATGCTTTCCTCAATTTTAGTTAAGGCAGGTTCTGAGTTCTGTTGCTGATCTAATTCCAGCATCCATTTATAATATGTTGTCATGCTGGATATTTGTGTAATCCATAATCCCATTGGGTATAATATATTTATTAGCCCAAACTTGGTATAATGAAAAGGGTATTTAATTTGCAGAAGAGAATTTAAATATAAATCTTGCCTCTTTGAGTTATAATTTGTATCACCTTAGGTAATCTATCAATCAGTATTTATTAAATGCCCACTATGTGCCAGAATTTTTGATGGGCATTGAGAATACAAACACAAAACCAGCAATTGGCCTATAAACACAAAACTAATCATTCATGGAGTTTGTATTTGAGATGATAGAAAACTATGTATGTGTGTATATAATATAAATCTAATATATAATCATATATATTAATAATATATAATATAATTATAAGCACTAATAACAATGATATATACACATTTACATGAACATATATACAGACAAATATATATATATATAGTACATACTTATATTTATGTATGAGTGTGTATGTGTGCATGTGTGTATATGCAAGTGTTCTCAGAGACAGAAGAGAGGAGGGAGAATATCTCAGGCATAGCCAGTACAAACACAGACACAGGAAATGGAGGTCCTTGCCTGAGTCTGGATGAATGGCAGTTTTCCTGGTAAGTCACTTCAAATAACTGGACTTCAGTTTCCTTATTTTAAAATAAGAGTTGGATGAGATGATTCCCCCTCTAGCTTTAAATCTATGATTCTCAATTATATTACTTTATCTTCTGCCATTTTATTTTATTGAATTTAAATCAGTACCATTATAGAATATGTTTTGATTCCTTTTCCTTGAAATATTAATTCTCTATTTTTAAAAATCAGAATTAGAAGATGAAAACAATCTTCCCACTTACTTAAAATGTCCCCTTCCCCATCTAAACTTTAAACAATGACAGTGCTGATTATGCCACATCAACAATATGAAATATGTATGCATGGTGTTCAGGTACCACATAAACACCTCCATAAATAAATCAAAAGTTATAAAGTGACCTGCATAATAAATGGAGTGCTTATAAATGTATAGTCATTTTGCAGGTACAGAGATACCTCTGATGTTTGGCCATCTGGCTTTTTGGAAGGAAGATGTCCTTGAGGCAGCCAAGCATGTGAAATGCGAAAAAGTTTCCTTCCAACTGTTGGTGGAAGGAATATTTTGAGGATAGCTACAACTTTTATGATGAGACTTCCTAAGAAGCTTATTTTTCTTCAGTGCCTCAGATACATTCTAACTTTCCAGAAAGTAGTACCTTTATGAACAAATTAAGTGATAGCTGAAACCATTTAGAAATTCTTACACCATCATCTCTTAGGCATGTTTTTCATTCAAACTGAGGTGGAGACTCTGGGTGGGTGGGGTAGGTGAGAAATGATATACATAGCACCTTTGGCTGCCTCTATTAGGTGTTTGAGAGCTGAGATTGGGGAGTACTCAATTGTTACTACCTCTTGAATTGAAGAGATTTTTCAGAGTAGATTAAGATAAAAGCATTTATAAAGTTGCATGTGCAGTCTCAGAACAAGTTAGAGACCAATGAAAATTTAAATTTCAAAAATTTACCTAGGACACTGGGTTAGATGTTACATTCATTAAGACAGACAAGGTATAAATAGCACAATGCTAGTTAATAAGCATTGGATGCAGAATCCAGATACAACATGCATGGCCTGGGGAAAGAAATTTAATCTTTATGAGACTTTCCTTGTCTATAAAATGGACTCTTCTTAGTAATACTCATTCCATATATGTAATATGATTGTTGGGACATGAATTAAAAGTAATAATTCACATAAATCATTTTAGAACCTCTACAGTTATACAAGAATGATTTTTTTTCTCATTAGGCCATTTAAAATTCAACTATGAGAAACTGTGTCAACTAAAAATCATTTATTGATATTTTTAATCAGTCATTCAATAAGCATTTATTAAGTAGATATCATGTTCCAGTCTCACTATACTAAGTACTGGAGACACAAAGAAAGGCCAAAAATATTCCTTTTTCGCAAGGAGATCCCAGTCATTCCTTATTACAAATGCATCTAATACATTATTTTATTTTAAAATGACAATGATATGTTACTGACATTTGTGAATCTCAGCAAGTCTTTCAGTTACTTTCAGTTGATAAACTCTCACAAGGATTGTTCTTAATAGATATCACCTATCTAATGTCACCTACGCCTCATGGATCATTTTTTGATACTATTTGGAAAAAGCTTTACATAAGCTTTCTTCCTAATGAGAGTCACCACTTATTTTCCATCCTAGTTTTCTATCTTACATGAAACAATACATATGTTTTTCTTGTTGAATCAGATGACTTAGACTTGTCTAATTTGTAATCTGTTAGAAATATAAAATGTAAGCTTTTATTATGAGGCCTTCTATGTATGTCAACCTAAAATGAAGAGGACTATCAAAGTCAAAACAAGGATCGTCTTTAATAGAGGCAAGGGAATTGCAATATATAGCAACAGAAATACTGGAGTGCCCAGGAGGAGAATAAAGGTCAGAGTTTAAATAGACTTCAATGGAGAGGAGTGCTCAGAAGGGACAGGAATAGGAAGGATTGAGTTGTTTTACAAGATAGTCAAAGATTGAGGAAGATCAGGGAGTGGTGACATCTGGTCAGAACAGTGGGTTCCAGGTACCATAACCTGAAGGTTCTAGAGAAGCCACAAGACCAGCTTCAATTGGTTTGAAACTGGTTTTGCTTATGGGGTCGGGGCCCGATAATTACTCTGATGGCTGAATTCAACATGTATTACTTATCAAAATGTATTACTTCCCTCTTTTGTATTATTTTTTTTTTACTTAGTAGCTGCCAAAACTTTTGTGTCAAAGACTTTTTAAAAAATGTCTTAGTATATTGAACCTGCAATGACAATGAGAAATGGATAGATGAAGTGGTACCATGGTATTCTTAAATACTAACTGAACAAGAGAAAGGACTCTAGAGCACAGGGTCACTATGAAGGAGTGATGAAAAAAATGGTCAAAAATTGCATAAGATGAAAAGGTAAAGAGGAGTTGCGATCTTTAAAGGGAATAACTACATTGGTAAAAATATGTATCCATCAAAGTATCTAAGTTATTCTAAGAGATTTTACCGTCCCTAAAATTTATAGCTGATATACTGACCAAATATCATGTCTGAGATGCCAATTTTAAGAAAATGTTTACTCTGGGAGTATATGATTAACTTCATTATTCAGTTGAATAATTACTTTTGTCTTTTGTCTAGCTCAGAATTTGAATTTCTTGTGTTTTCTTATAGTCAATCCAAGCAGTCTCTGAAAAAATAACCATCAATAAAGCAATCAACTGTCGACATCTAGAAAAGGTGTGGCTAATGGACACAAACAAATACTAATATAAAAATACAACATATATTCATTATTCCCTTAAGTTTAGCATTACTTGTAGAAGGAGCCAAGAGCTTAGTCCTGACTGAAGAACAAAGGAGTCATAAGACTTTTTATCCATTTTAGAATCTTCCCAATTCAGGATGATCATGTCACAAAACTTTATGACTTCCACTTGTTACAGAAAGAGTCTCCTTGGTTGACAACAAATGGAGCAGGGTCTATTTACATTTTATGGTCTCAGGATATCTGTTTGCTCTCATGTGGAGTAAATACCAAGAAAAGGGAAATCTCACCTCTGGTCTTTGAAGTTGCTGACACATGGAAAGTCATTTTAAAATCAATCAAAGTAGTTTGTTTGATTAATTCAGACTTTTGCCAAAACACATATTTAATTGTTATCACAACCAAAAGGTATTTATTATGTAACTACTATTTGCCAGGCACTGTATTAAGTATTAGTGTTATAAAGGAGGGCCAAAAATAGTTCATGGTCTTGAGAAACTCGAGGGGGAAAAACAACATGCAAACAACTACAAATAAAGTATATACTTGAAAAAAAATTGAAGATAACCTAAGACAGAAAGGGCTAAAATTAAGGATAATTGGGAAAATTTTCCTGTAGAAGATGGGAATTTAGCTGAAACTTGAAGGAAGCCAGAGAAACTAGGAGGCTAGAGAGTTTCAGCTATGGGGCCAGTTAATGAAAATGCTTAGTCAGAAGATGGAGTGTGAGGAACAGTAAGGAGCCCAGTGTTACTGGATCAAAGTATAAGTGGTGTATTGAGGAATGGGGTAGAATAATGTCTTGGAAACAGGAAAAAAAAGGAAGTGGCAAGGTTGGCTTTAAGAGTCAAGTAGAAAATTTAATATTTGATTCTATAGGTAAAATACAGTCAAGTGTCTGGAGATTTTTGACATGGTGAGATGTTTGATTTTAGAAGAACATTTTGATACCTGAGTCTCAAAGAATGGAATGGAATGAGAAACCTGAGGCAAGGAAGTCAATCAACAGGCTGTTTCAGTATTTCAGGTGTGAGGTGATGAGGACTTGTACCAGAATGGTGGCATTGTTAAAGTGGAAGAGAGTGTATATAGAAGATATAATCTTAATAAGCAATTATTATAAGAATAAGCCTAAGCACTGGAGGTATAAAAATAAAAGTGATGCTATATTTTTCCCACAAGGAGCTTACATTCTATTCAAAAGATATATTAGTTCACAGATAAAATAAAATAGAATATATACACAATAATTATGAATTGATTTCAGGGAGGCAGTAATTCTTATGGAAATAAAATGCTCCAGAACAGGATAAATCTAGAAAATGGATGAGAAGAGGATAAAAAAAAATCTTTCAAAAAATATATTCTTAGATTAAGAACTAAAAGGGACTTCAGATGCCCCCTAAGCCCGATTTTTCTTTCTGACAAGGAAAGTTACACTAAAAGAAGGTAAGTAATGCCTAAAGTCACACAGATAGCAAGCATCAGATGCAAGATGGGTCCCCACATTTTCCAAGTACAGAGTAGATGTTCTTTTTGGTGCAGCATAGCTGGAACATTAGTTGAAGTAGAACAACTATAAACAGCAGCATCTGACTTTAAAACACCATAGAAACAAAGTTATTTCAAAAGATTCCTCCTTGAATGAATGATGTTGGAAGCATTTGTTACTTGCTTTCTATACATGTATTCTGCAGATCCATTGTGCTAAACTCTGGGGACACATATTTTAAAAGTAAGACCTGCTCACAAGGTGTTTGCTTTCCAATTAAAAAGAGACAACATACAGTACAAAGAACAATTTCAGGGCAGAGCTAAGATAGTGGAAAGGAAGCAGTAGGTTTTCCAAGCTCCCCCAAGAATTCTGTTGCTAAAAGCTGAAAAGTGAATTTGAATGGATTTAAGAGTGACAGAACTCATTGGAAGACAGAGCATAGCAGATTCCCAGCCCAGTAAAGTGTCTACTCAGGGCAGGGCAGGGAGAACCTGGAGCACACAGGAGCTCCACCAGCATGGATGTGAGAGAAGAGTATGGCAGACAGAGAAGAAGCCCCAACCAGCAGACTCCCCCAGCCAGAGGGGTTTGCAGCCATCTCACTACACAACAAAGGATCATCAGAGCTGGGTAGGAGAAAACTTGGGGCTGCAGCAGGATCAGCAACTTTTCCTGGGGCTAACAGCCCTCAGCATGGATGTTTAAAATTACATACCTGAACTTCCAGAAGTCAAGATGGAGGAATAAAATATAGTGACTCTGATCCTCCTCTCCCTGACTTAGAAAAGTCCTGAGTTAAATGCCCCACCCAGAGTAAAATCTTGAATTAGTGGAAACAGCCTCAAGCTTGGGTTTAAGTGAGGAAAGGGGAAGGGAGACAGAACAGAGTATAAGCCCAGGAGGGAGGAGCCAGCAAGCCCTAACAATAAAAGCCTAGGCATGCTTTAGCACCACCTGACCTATCAGCAGACTACAGCCCTGCTCTACCCTGGCCTTCTGCTGGCCTCCTGCTACTGAGCCTGCCTGAGCTATAGCCCAGAGACACAGAGATGGAAACCTGAAGGAGCCAGACCACCCCTTCCCCACAGGTTACTCTGTGAGCCTCAGGGTAACTCAGGGGAAACATTGAGAGTCCTAGACTTCACCTTAGTCTAGTCACTCAGACACTACAGCTCATGAAGTTAACAACCAAATCGCTACCTCCCAACCTGAGAAGCTCAATACTTCTGCACCCCAGAAGCAGATATCCACTCTAAAAATCCAGGACATAGGCAACCACAATGGGGAAGAAGGAAACTGCAAAGGCTAGGGCCATGAAATCTTTTTATACTGAGCAAGAACAAACAAATTAAGAAGGCAACACAGACTCTATACTCACACTAGAGACCACAGAAGGAAATTTGAATTGGTCTCAAGCCCAAAAAGCATTCTTGGAGGATCTCAAGAGGGATTTTAAAAACAAAATTAGAGGGGTAGGAGATAAATTTAAATCTACAGTGAACAAATTGGAAAAAAATCTCACTGAAGAAAACAAATCTTTAAAAAGTAAAATTGGAGAACAAGGACAGGAGATCCAAAATCTAACTGGAAACAATACCTCCCTAAAAATGAAAACTGAACATATGGAAAAGGAGCTTGAAAAACTAATTGAGGAAAATAAATCACTAAAAATTAGAATCAGTCAAATTGAAGCTAAGGACTCTATGATGCAGCAAGAGTCAGTCAAACAAAACAAAGATTGAAAAATTAGAAGTGCAAAATATCTCACTGGAAAAACAACTAACCTGGAAAAAAGATCCAGGAGAGATCAACAAAGAAGTATCGGCCTACCAGACAACCATGATGAAAAAATCAGCCTGAACAGTATCCTCCAAGAGATTGTCAAAGAAAACTGTCCTGGGGTCCTAGAATCAGAAGGGGAAATAGTTATCAAAAGAATTCACTGATCTTCTCCTGAAATAGATCCCAAATTGAAAATTCCAAAAAATATATTAACCAAATTCCAGAGCTACAAGGTCAAGGAGAAAATACTGAATGCAGCCAAAATGAAACAATTCAAATAACATGGAACTACAGTCAGGATTACACAGGACTTAACAGCTGCTACATTAAGAGATCAGAGGGATTGGAATATGATATTTAGTAAAGCAAAAAAGCTAGGACTGTAATCCAGGATCAACTGCCCAGCAAGACTGAACATATTCTTTCAGGCAAGGAGATGGTCATTTAATGAAATAAAAGACTTCCAGACTTTCCTTATGAAAAAGCCTGAGCTCAATGTAAAATTGGATATGCTTTTACAAGACCCAAGAAACACATAAAAAGGTAAACAAGGAAAACATGCACTCACACATACTATACACACACAGATGTACACACATACACATAACTTGGGACTCGATAAGAGCAAACTGTTTACATCCCTTTATGAATAGCAAAAACCTATCAATACTGAAATTTGTGTAAGTATTGTGACACTTAAAAGGGATGTGGGTAAGAAAGAGGGTGTGGGTATAAATGAACTAATCTGAAGATTTTTTTAAAACCTATTAAGGAGAAGGAATGGTTTATAATGGGAGAAAAGGAAAGGTATAGGCAGAAGATGGCAAATTATGCCACAAGAAGAGGCATAAAAACATACTAAAGGGGTGGGAAGGAAGGAGATGAGCATTGGTTCTGATTTAAAGGGGGATCAATACAAATGGCTAAGTTCAGATTCTAACATTAAAAGACACAAAAACTCATAACAACAGAGGGAAAAGAGGGAAGGAGAGCAGCACTGTAAGAAATTTACTAGCATCGTTTTCAGTTCAAGGATGGAATAACATACTATATTAAGAATAAAAATCAATTGTGCCCTACAGACAAAAGGAGGGATAAGGGTGGAGGGGTGTAAGAAGGGGAAAGGTGGTCAGTAGGGAGGGAAAGAGTAGCAAGGGGAAAGAGTAGGTAAAGAGGGGGGCACAGGGAGGAATACTGAGGGAGGCAGTGGTCAGAAGGAAAACTCTTAAGGAAGGGAAGGGAAAAGGAAGACATAAAGATATAAACAGGGGAGGGAATCAGATGGAGGAAAAGTCACAGATAGTAATCATAACTGTGAATGTGAATGGGATGAACTGTCCCATAAAACAGAGGCAGATAGCAGAATGGATTAAAAACCACAATCCTACAATATGTTGTCTACAAGAAACACATCTGAAACAAGGGGATAGACACAGGGTAAAGGTAAAAGGATGGAGTAGAATATATTATGCCTCAGTGAAAGTAAAAAAAGCAGGGGTAGCAATCCTTATCTGAGATAAAGCAAAAGCTAAAATAGATCCAATTAAAAGAGATAAGGAAGGAAACTACATCCTGCTGAAAGGCACCAACGAGAATGAAGCAATATCAGTACATAGCACATATGCACCAAGCAGTATAGCATCCAAATTCCT
>JAQQSW010007377.1:0-13721 GCA_028646575.1 Pseudocheirus occidentalis | reverse complement strand
TGTTTGTGCCTCTGGACATGGTCCTAGGATAAAGAGCTTAACGAGTGATTGGCTTTGGGTTGGGGTAGAGAAAGGTTGAGACGAAGGGTGGTTCCTTGCATTCTGCTAAGGGTATATAAACCTTGTATCTTCCATGTATCTTTGGCTCTGTATGAAATGGTTCTGCAATAAATAGACTATGAAATACATCCCCGTCTCTCTCCCTCTTTCTTATTCAGCTAGAAGCTCTCTCTCTCTCTCTCTCTCTCTGTCCCTTTATTTCACTCAGCTGGTAGCTAGGCCCAGACTGTGCTAGCCACAGCACCTCAGTATCTTTTCCTGCAAAATGACCTTATAATCTCGGATTGGCATTTGCCTCCTGACTCAGTCCTTCCTAAAGGCTAAATGGTGACCTGGTTGACCTCCCTCTAGGTTCTCCCCAAACCATGACCTCCTCTTTGCCTTACAGTTCTCTGGACCAAACAGATGGTCTGTTGGGACTGACAGTGAATACACTGTGCTTTTTTAATTTTTCCTCCTAAATGTTCCATTCATTAAGTTCTCTCCAAGGGAGATGGGACCCATATACCCCAGGTCTGTGAGTCCGCTTTGGAGTACAGCAGCAGAGCCAAGGCCAGGCAGAAGCCCCATGACTGTGTTCTGAAGAGTCAATGAAAAAGGAATACCCTGTGCTACCCATGCTTCTACCCCTACCCCCTCCTCCCTGACTGATTTTCCAGCTGGTCCATGCATGCCTGTCAAGAGATAACTGAGGGTAGGAATTTTGCTAACTGTGAATGCAGGCCTTTCGGATCCTGGTATATGGGTCTCAAGACTAATATCCACATTATAGAATAACTTATTAGGAATATTTATAATATATAGCTATGGGGGTGAGAGGAGTAGGACATGATTCGAATATATCCAAATCTACATAATAGTGAGATATATAACAAGGTTCACACGGTTCTTCTGCTCAATAAATTCTACTGCTTCTCTATTATTTCTTATGTAGATTTATTTTTCCAAAAAAGAAAATTCTGGTTGCTTTCAGACAACTTTTGTTACATCTCTTAGCTAGCACAGTCATATTAATGGCTTCAAAATTTGAGATCTCACCACACCCACTTCCCTAACAACCAAGAATCCTCTCTAGAAATTGTGATGTCATTTAAAAAAAATGCAGATCTTAGTGTCAAGGGTCTTGGGTTTGAATGTGGATTATGCCACTAAACACTACATATGACCATGGACAAGGGGATTTTAGGGGGCTTAAGCCCCCTCTCCAATCCATCCATCCCACAGCTACCAAAGCAATCTTCCTGAAGTGCAAATCTGCCCATGTCATTCCCCTCCTCAATAAGATCCAGTGGCTCCTTATTACCTTGAGAATCAGGGTGTGACTCTTCCATTTGGCATTTGACGCCTTCAAAACCTGGTTGCAGAGTCTCGAGCCTAACAACAGGACATTACACCCTTTCCACACCCACCACAGCCAAACCTAATCATCTTTCTTACTGTTCCTCAACCTGACAACCCATTTCACACCACTGCATCATTGTACTGCCTCTCCCCCATGTCTAGGATATTCCTTTCTTACCTGCCTCTCAGAAGTCCCTAATTTTCCTTTGAGGCTAAGCTCAGTTGCCACTTTCTACATGAGGTCTTTTCTGATCCCCAAGCTACTAATGTTTTCCTCCCCAAATCACCTTTTATCTATGAATACAAGTCCTTCATCACCTGGCCCCTTCCTACCTTTCCACTCTTCTTCCTCCAATCCTAGGACACCAGCCTATTTGCTGTTCCTCCAACAAGACCCTCCATGTCCTAAACTCTGGGTATTTACACTGGTACTCTGTCCTTCCTCAACGCCACCTTCTGGCTTCTCTGGCTTCTTTCAGGCCTCAGTTAAAAATCCTCCCACCGTCTGTAAGAAGCATTTTCTGATCCTCTACAACCTTGATGCCTTCCCTCTGAGTCAGCCCCTCAATTTTCCTATCTATACATCCTGTTTGTACAGTCATTTGCTATAACTGGGAGCTCTCTGAGAAAAGATATTGTTTTTTGCTTTTCTTTGTATGCCCAATACTTAGCACAGTGCCTGGCACATAGTTAATAAGTGTTTGCCAACCTGACTTCTGTCTCTAAAATGGTAGAAACACTGGGCTGCGACATGGAATAAAATCTGAGAACAAAGTTTCCCAAGAAAATCTAGCCAAGCTCAACTCCTCCACTCATCATGCGTCACAACAAGAATGCTTGTGGAATTTCCTCATTGGCAAGACAGCAAAAAAGCCAATGTGGGGGGCCTTACCCCCTCCAAGAAAAAAAACTAAAAGCCTTGTTGCCAAAGACATAAACATTAAGTCATCTCCAGATATGCCTCTCACACAGGGTACAGGAGGAAAAGGGATACCTGTTCATCCACTCAGGCTACATACACAGAAATGGGAGCCCAATTATTTAGCAGTTGAACACCTGACAACCTGGTGTTTGGAGTTTACTGTCTGCCCTGAGGGCTCCTATCTGAGCCTGACAGACAACCTAATGCAGACTGAAAATACACAAGATGGTAAAGGTGAGCACATCTGCTTGGGACCTACTTTAAAAAAAGTAGACGTCTCATTTCCCTGGGCAGAAATACTATCCCCCTTCCTCAGTGGTCAGCTTCTGGAGGGGATGGTCAGAAGAGTAGAATTTGCTCCTGTGATTTGGAGCAGATAAGGGAAGAAGAGAAAACACTTGAGACTGGGAAGAAACAAGGTGGAAATCAAGGAAGCAGGAGGCCAAGATTGAGAAAGTTAATCAATCCATTTCTAAAATTTTAACTTAAAAAAGGGGGAAAGGACATAGGAGGGGGTAGAAATAAGAATATGGAGTCATGAAGGTGCATGATGTCCAAGGAAGAGAGAGATAAGCACTTTGAATCTGATCTGGAAGCAAAAGTGAGCTAGCAGAAGTCAGGAACTGCTTTTGTCCAAATCGTAAGACAGGAATGTGCACTCAACCTGCCCCAAGTAAAGGTGGCTGAGCAACAGGAAGGATGAAGGATGAGAAGGTCAAAGGTAGGCTGAGGTGAAGGTGTAGACCAGCAATTCTCAACCTATGGGTTATATTCAATTTGTAAAAATGAAAATATATCCTCTATATCAGATATTTACATTATGATTGATAATGGTAGCAAAATTACAGTTATGAAGTAGCAATGAAAATAATTTTATGGTTGGGGGTCACCACAACGTGAGGAACTGTATTAAAGCATCGTGGCATTAGGAAGGTTGAGAACCCACTGGTGTAGACCATCAAAATAATGAGTCTATCTATAGGACATAAAACTAGAAGAAACTTTAGCAGTTCAAAATGGCACCCTGAAGAGAGTGGATCTTCGGAGTAAATAACAAAATGGAAGATTGTCTATTTGATCCTAGAAATAACAGGGAACCAATGGAATTTATTGGGTATGGAACAGAAGACCTGAGATCAGTTCCGGCTTCAGACATCTGAGTAACAATGGGCAAAGTTTTTTCACCTTGGATCCAATGGCCTTTTAGGTTACTTCCTGCCCTAAATCTGTGATGTAGATGAGCCTTTTCATTTTAGAAATAAACCAGTCAAGGGCAAGCGAGATGAAGACATTTGCTAAAGGTGATATAAGGAAAGAACTACATTTGAACTCAGAACCTTTGAAAAGTTGCTGCCATACCTCAGTGCCTCTTAAAATGTTATACTCCAACTCAAGGCTCTCCTAAAACCAAGCCCAGAAACAGAATTTTCCCAGTTCTCAAAGCAAAGACAGTTTCACAATTTTAAAGGAAAAAAAAAAGACTCATTTCCTCTATTATCTAAATTATTATTATTTATTATCTATTATTATTATCATCTAAATTATCTAAAATTTCAGATGCAATCTGATTGCTTGACAGCATCAGGTCACTGTGGCCCTGGGACAAGAGATAGCTATGCACAGCTGTGCATTTGAAAGGAGCAGTTTTGTGAAAGGTATTAGCAGCCTGGATAAGGCTCTGAGAAGGATGACGTGGGGGAAGGGAGCCTGAAAGAATGCATCTTTGCTCAGGAAGTGACCTTTCTAGGTGAAAGGTAGGCACTGACTCCAAAGCAACTGGATGTGGAGTGCAAGCACCTAGGATCATTAAGACCTCACTCAGTGTAGCTAGACAGGGCAGGATAAGACATCCGGAAATGGCTTTAGAGAAATATTAGTTCAGAACCCTCATGCACAGTCCAGGAATCTCAGACCCATAGTTTAATTGAATTGCCTTATGCAAGGTCACCCAGCTGGTACGTGGTTGAACCAGATGGGCTGAATTCCCAGACCAGGGCTCTCTGTACATGATAGCCCAGCCTTTCTAAGTGAGACCCAAATTCTAAGTGAGACCCTGACACCAAGTCAGGGCAGCCGGGCATGACCCGAGACTGACCTTGTCCCCAAGAGGAGCCATCTCTGGACAGCGCCCACCAATTATTCTACAAGGAGCTCAGCCTGCAGCCCGGGTTTGGGCAAAGGGGAGCATTTGGGGTCGTAGGGAGCACTGTCCTCTCCTGACAGGACAATTGTGAAGGCTGTATATTTCACTGTAACATTGCTTGTGGATGAAATACATTCTGGAGATCTCTTAACACCCCATGCTCCTCTTTCCCAGGCTCTGAAACAGTGAGAGAAACTGAGTCATCAATTAGCCTGGAGAAGAGACCTCCTCACCTCAATGCCCTACCCATCTCCTCAGGAAAATGGGAAGTCTGAGCCTGTCTCTGATCAGATTCCCAGAATTATCCTCAGCAGAGACTTTGGGTTGGGTTTTTTTTTTTCTTTAAAAAAAGGTTAAGAAAAAGTCATCTGCCCTTCTCTGGTATGTGTTTTCCCAGCCCTAAGGTGTGGCCATTTTACTTATCACTTTTTCAACTTGTTAATTATATCTTTCCTTGGCCTATATGCTAATGAACTGGTTAATTTTCTAGATCAGAGATGTCCTGGTGTCCCTTTTGACTGTGTGGTGGTGAGCCCTTCTCAGAACAAGGGTTTAAAAATACATTTTTTTAAACACATAGAATTACAGAGGAAACCAATTGTAGTGAAATATAGTTATTAAAATATGGGGGGGGAAAAAAAAGCCAACAGACCCCAGTCTGCCAGCCCCTCCTCTGAATGAAACTGGATCAAGGCCCACAGCTCCGCCCAAGGTTTTAAATTAAGCAAGCTGGAGGCCAGGTTCAAAGACAGCTTCGCTCATAGCTCCCTTCCCTACATCCCTCTTGAAAAATAGAAAACACTCCTTACATGCCCATGATTTCTTTTAGTTACAAAGTAAACCGAGACTTGGAAATGGCAAATGTGTTTCCCAAGGTCACAAGGCTGATAAGTTCTTGAGTCTGAAGTCCAACCCAGGTCTCAAGATTCCAATGCTGACGGTCTTCTCCACTGTTCTATATGGCACAAAGATGTGAAAAATCTTGGCTGCTTGAGGAGTAGGAAATTATGAGAAGGGATAAAGGAGGGGCCCCTAAGAATGATGAGCCTAGAGAAGAAAAAAGTCCACAAGGACCGGTCTTCTTAATGGCCTCTAACTGAAGGGCTGGAGTCAATACTTAATACTTGTTTTGCTTGGCCCCAGAGGGTTACATAAGGAACAGGGATTAGGAAAAATTCCTAGGAAAAAACTAGGGGCTTCCCGAAAGTGAGACCCCCAGACACTGGGTTCTGAACCTGAGACCCACGAACTCAGGTTCTTAAAAAATCTATTTTGATAACTGCATTTCATTGTAATTGGTTTTCTTTACCATCATATGTGTTTTATGTATTTAAACATCTGATTCCGAGTAGTCCTTAAGCTATCTCTCAAGGGATCCAGGACACATACTCACAAAAAAGACTGAGACCCCTGCTGCAGAGGGAGGGTTCACCTCACTAGGGGACCTTCCAGCCAAGACTGGACAACAATTTATATATACAATGGATGCTGTAGATGTAGATACAAGGATACACACAAAATATAAGGATGATTCTTGCTCAGGAAAAGCCTGGACTAGATGGCGTCAGGAGGACCTTCCAACTCTAAGATTTCCTTAAGCCTTTGGAGGTCAGAGAGGGGAATAAGAAGCAAAGGACAGTAGACAGAGATTGACCTGGAATCATGTTCCAATCTAGCTCAGACGCTTACTAGCTGAGTGGCCCTGAATAAGTCACTTAACCTCCCTCAGTCTTCTCATCTGTAAAATGGGTTGTTGTGAGGAGCAAATGGGATTATATCAGCAAAGCACTCTGCAAACCTCAAAGTACTCTAGAAATGCTACTTAGTATCATCAGTGTCATTATGAAGACCACCTGTGCCATTGAGACCAAGGGCACGGAGAACAAGAAATAAGAAAAAGAAGCTTAGATCTTTGGTTCTAATGGAAGCTTTAATTTGATTTGTGTAACAGACAAAATGTGAGAACATGCGCACCTCAAATGGGTCCCTTCCTATGTGATAACTACACTACGATCCACCATCTGTGTGTGTGTTGTGTTGTGTTGTGTTGTGTTGTTGGGGAAGGGAAAAGATCGTTCCTCTGTCAGTGGGAATGTGTTGCATCGAATGCACTCACACTCTACCCTGGTACATTATTAAGGACATAGTAGGTGCTTAATAATGTTTATTGACTATCCTGGTAAGGGGTTGGCCATTCCTTTACTGCCAAAGCTTTCAGAATGCTACAGCAGGAAGGAAACCTTTGAAGTCATCTAGTCCAAGGGTTTGTCAACCACTTTTGTGTGTCCTGGACCCCTTTGGTGACACGTTGGAGAGCCAGCATAGGCCCCTTCTCAGAATGATGTTCTCAAATTTTAAAAATACGTAAGATTATAAAAGGAACAAGAGGTTGGTGAAAATAGAGATGTCCTTTTTTTTTTCTATCCAAATTCACAGATGCCCTGAAATCTCTCCATGGACCCAAGGCTAATTGACCTGTGAAGCTGGTCCAAGTCTCTCCATGACTAAAATGCCTCTGACCAGTAGTCCTCTGGCCTCTCCCTGACCCCACCCCCAGCCTGGTAATGAGGAGGTCACTACTTCAGAGAGCTCCTTCCATTACTAGATGGCTCTAAATGGCAAGGAAATCTGCCTTCTATAGAGTCCTAAACCTCATGATCCGGGTGATAAATTCCAAGATCTCAGAAACCTTTGGGATCAGTAGAGAGGTAGGGAAGATTTACTAAGTATGTACACCCTTGCTCCAAGGTTCAGAAATTAGCACGGGACTAAGAAAAGGGAAAAACCCAGGGAGAGGCAGCTTGGCCCAATGGATAGGTCTCTACTAGAGTTGAGACTCAGGAAGGCTTAGGCTCAAATCGCCACACTCACAAGCCGGGAAAGTTATGGCCACCTCTCCGGCCCTCAATTTGCCCCTCTGTAAAATGAGTTCCTTCCAGATCTGAATCCAGGAGCCTATGACAGAGAAGTTTCTAGCTCCAGACCACCTTCCCAGCCTCATGTCACACCATGCCCCCTCTGGCCCTTCCCAGATCTTGTCCCACGCCCAGGAAGAAGGGGCCCTTCCTTCCTCCATCTCTCCAGCCATTATTTCCATACTTTCTAACTTGTATTATGGATAGAACTGAAGGTAAGGCTCGTCTGAGACTGTAATCTCTTTGGGAAAGGGAAGGGCATTGTTTTCCATCTTTCTATTCTCAGCCCCAAGCAGGGTGCCTTTTAATTCTATCCATAAATATCTGTTTAGTGCCAGAGACTATCCAAGGGAGATAAGACCCAGGGCTCATTGATAAGAACCTTGGGGGGCCTGAAGGGAAGAACACTAGATCTGGAGAGGTAATGCCTGGGTCCGAATGCTGGGGATGCCCCTTATCAGCCATGGGACTGTGGGGAAATCATACCGAGGAACTTGCATTTCCTCCTCTGTTAATTGTGAGCATTGGATTCAATGATGCTGATAAAGATAACCAGCACCCACATGACGTTTTTAAGGTTTACAAAGCACATTACAGATATTTCCTCATTTGAGATCCTGAGACAGACTCACCCAGAATCACAGAGCTAGTCAGAATATGAGGCAGAATTTGAACTTGGGTCTTCCTGACACCAACCCCCCGACACTTTAACCCACTGCACCTCCTATTTGTCAAAGTCCCTTCCTGTTCTAATAAACTATCTTCCTATGAATTTACAGTCCAATCAGAAGGACAAGCAAATAAATAACTCTGATACAAGCATAATGCCATGCATACAGTAGGTGCTTACTAATTGTTGGCTTGAAATAGATTAAAGGTAAAGAAGGGACTTTGAAATTGGAGTTTATTCTACATCTCCTGATAGCCAAAGGACAGCAGGCAAGGGCTTCTGGGGTGGGTTCACAAAGCTGCCCAGACCCCTAACTTCTGTGACACTGAGAAGTTTCCTTGGATGAGTGCTACAGAAACCAAGAAATGAGGCTCTGTACTGGTTTTTAAAAGGAAGCAATTTTCAGATTCAGAAGACAGAGTTGAAACCACTTGAATGGTGCATCAGCACACAGCAGGCACTCCATAAATGCTGAATTAACCATGACACTTAGAAGGAATCAGTCAAGAAATATTTACGAAGCAACTACTGTGTCCCATTAGATGGTAAGCTCCTTGAGGGCAGGGGCTGTCTTTTGCCTCTTTTTGTGTCCCCAGCAGTTGGCATAATGTCTGACACAGAGCAGATGCTTAACAAGTGGTTGGTTGGTTGGTTGGTTGATTGATTGCCAGACCCAGAGAAGAGGGAATTGAGGTGAGAGGTCTTTAGAAAAGCTCACTTCCATTTTGGTTGTTGTTGAGGGTTTTTATCTTTTTTTTTTTTTAATTAAGTAAAAGGAAACATGATAGCTCAGGAGCTAAGATAAGAGATGTTTTAGAAAAGGTGAACACAAGCTAGAGAAAACATGGTATAAGCCTAGTTAAATATCAAACCAACACCTGGTCTGCATCCTCAGAACTGGTTTGGAACTTTGGAAGAAAACTAGGCATTAAATCAGAAACAGTGAGTCTGGAACATTAGACAAGTGACCGCATTGTTTAGTAATGTTAAGCATGAAGAAAGGGGAAGGGAGTAACCCAAAGCTCCCCGACATAAATAATCGATTTCTTTTGAAAAGGTCATAAAATCAATATGTTGACCCCTTGCACCAAATCCAAGGTCACAACCAGCATGACCTCATGAAGAATGGGGCCAGTTGGACTTATCTCATCTTTTTCTACAACAAAGATTTGTCTTTGTCTCAATCTGGCAGGCAGATTTGAAGGATGTGATAAGACTTTACACAACATGCTCTTCTGTAAAGTAGGAAAATATACATGGTTATCGAGTGGGCGGAAGGTCAGAGCCCCACGGAGAGACTGTACAGAGAGGCAGGGGAGCTGGGAACAACAGGGCCTGACCTTGGGCCCAGAGCTGCTGTGTATTTTCTTCAGCAAATGACCTAGATGATGAAACAGAATGTGCTCATTAGCTAATTCAGTGTGTAGATGACACCAGGCCAGGGGAGGCGACCAACACCTCCAAACACAGGCTCCACTGTTCCATTTTGGTAAACCAGAGAAATGGTCAGACGAGACCAGAATGAATTAATTTTCTGAAGACCGATGCAGGGCATTCTAAGTAGACAAAACATCCAGGTGCAGGCTGGTTAAGGAGAGGCTTCATCACAGCACAACAGGACAGGTTTGAGACAATAGTAGGCATTAACTTGAAATTGAGAGGCAGGAAAGGGCAGTAGCAAGAACAGCTATTGGAGGGGGGAGTTAAAGGACTGGGGTAAGAATCCTGGCGTGGTCCCCCATTATCTGGGGGGCTGACTAGGAGCTAACAAGTCACTTCTCTCTAGGTCTTACCTTCCTCTAAGGCAAATCTAAGTGACCCTAAATGTCCTTTCCAGCTCTTAATTCTATGAGCCAAGATACTTCCTAACAGAGCACTGGAAGGGAGAATTATGATGCAAAAAAAAAACTCCTTTATTCCTGATTTGTTGGAAGCATGAAAATATTTCCCTTTGTCAGCTTTCTCTTTTGTTTTCAAAGAGGAAGGAAGGGAAAGAAGGAAGGAAGGAAAAAAAGGAAGAAGGGAAGGAGGGAGGGAGGAAGGAAAAGAAAAGGGAAGGAGGAAGAAAGAAGGAAGAGAGAGAAGAAAGGAGGAGGAATAAAGGAAGGAAGAAAGGAGGGAGGGAGGAAGGAAAGAGAGAGGGAGGGAGGAAGAAAGGATGGATGGAGGAAAAAGGAAGTAGGGTGAGGGAGAGAAGGAAGGAAGGAAGAAAAGAAAGAAGGGAGGGAAGAAGGAAGGAAAGGAGAAGGGAGGGAGGAAGGAAAAGAAAAGGGAGGGAAGAAGAAAGAAGGAAGAGAGAGAGGAAAGGAGGAGGAATAAAGGAAGGATGGGAAGAAAGGAGGGAGGGAGGAAGGAAAGAGGGAAGAAGAAAGGATGGATGGAGGAAAAAGGAAGTACGGTGAGGGAGGAAGGAAAGAAGGAGGGAAAAAAGAGGAAGGAATAAAGGAGGGAAGGAGGAAGGGAGGGAGGAAGAAAGGGAGGAAAGGAGAGAAGGAAAAGACATAGAGAGTAAGGATGAAAGGAGGAAGGAAGGAGGAAGAAAGGAAGGAAAGGAGAGAAAGAGAGGAGGGGAGGAAGGGAGGGAGGAAGAAAGGGAGGAAAAAAGAAGGAAAAAAGGGAGGGAAGGAAGAAAGGAAGAAGGAGGGAAGGAGGGAAGGAAACAAGGAAATCTCTAAGCTTTTAAACATAAGATCAAACAAATATTGCTCTTTCAGTTATAAGCTGAACCTTACCCACCAAGGCCTCACTCTGGAGGGACTAAGTCACTTGTCTCTAGCTGACATTTCTATACATTTCAAGAGTCTTCTAAGAGTTTTGTAAACAAAGCTACAGAACCTTCCAGAAAGACAGGTCTTAACCCCTTGGGGAAGCACGCTGCTCAGGGGTGAGTGGGGACATTAGAGGAGCAAACTGAGGAATCTTGATTCTCCCTGCAACCACTTGGCCTCATGAGTCTGCTACCAGCTCAATGAAAGCAAACCACCTCTTTGTGTGAGGCTCCAACACAAGAAGGTATTTAACAATATGAGAGATTTCTCATACTCCAGAGAGCTCACAGGATTCCTAGCTGGGAAAAATCTTAGAAAACATTTTGTCCAAACCCAAGGAAGGTTTGGAAGGAAGAGGAAAGGAGGAGAGAAAGAAAAGGAAAAGGAGAAGGAAAAGGAAGCCCAGAGATGGGGAAATGGCTTGTCCAAGATCACACAACCAGGAGCCAGTTTAAACCAAGGTCCCCCGACTCCAAACCCAAGGCTTCTTTGGAGTGAAGTGATATCCCACCTCCAGTTCAGACACAAACGCCCCAGCCCCATCTTTAATCTCTCCTTGGGCGTCCATCGACAGCAAGGGCAGTACCTGAGCTTGCAGCTGAGTGGACACAGCTTGCTGGTCATTCTCCCGAAGGGCCAGCTTTTTCTGCAACGCCATTAACTGCTCCTGCAGTCGGCCCTTTTCTTCCTGGAGCTGAGACATGGACTCCACCATCTTCTGGATCATGGGTAACTGGCGGGCCCCAGGTAGGCCTGAGCACTTCCCACTGCTGAAGAGCCTCCCACCTGTAACCAAAAGGAGCATCAGTGGGGGGCCCCCCACCCTGCAGGACTCCCTGGGGCAGGTCAAGGGTAAGGGTGGCCAGGACAGGGAGTTTCAGCCAATGGCTCAGTATTATCAACAAGCTTTCCTGAGCAGCTCAAGTGACCAGTCAGGAGATTGAGGATGTCACTGGAGAGACCTAACCAAGAGCCAGGATGCCTGCCCCAGGAGCCAATTCAAGATGGGAACCATACAACAGACACCAGCTCTAGAAGAACTCAGGGAGGGAGCATGGGAGCCAGGGCAGGGAACCTGCCTAAAAGAAAACCACTTTAAGTGAAGAGCTGGAAGCTCTCCTGAACCCTGGGTCAGTGTGAAAAGGAAGGAGAGAGGAAGCAAGGCCTCAGTGATTCTCTAGGCATCAGAGATGTACTAGAGTTTCCCAGAAGGGATCTCGGAGAGGTCTAGCATTTTACATCTAGCAACCTGACAGTTTACAGATGAGGCTCAGAGGAAACAGCTTGCCCAAACATCTCACGGTGAATTAGGGCCAGACACAAGACTCAAACCTGAGTCATTCTGAGCCCCCCCCCCCCCTCCCCAGGATCCTCTGCACTCACAGCATAAGAAATGTCTTTATTGAACTCTGAGCTTCTTAGGAACTGTTTATTTTCCTAAATAAAGGAAATCATAAGAATGGGAATACGGATGTGCCTTTATCACTGGGTGAGAGACCAGGTGTTCAAGCCTCAAAAAAGATTCTCCTTGGTGACCAAAAAACCCTCCCCAAAACACTTAGAGAGGAAGGAAACATTCCTAGTAACAGAGGTGAAGGCTGGCCTGCATTTATGGAGCCCCAAGGGTAGTGGAGACCTGAATGGGAGGGGACGGAGTGGAAGTGGGTGTGTAGGTCATGAAAGTCCCTATGCCACAGCAACAAAGAGAAAGAGAGACAGAATAGAGGCTGAGACTCAGAGGAGGGACACATTATGCCAGGCTTGAAACAGACACACCCTCCCCGTGATGCTCACTCCCCACGCACCAGGGCCCAGTAGAATGCACAGAGTGACCACACAAGCATGTGAAGGTTATAAATACCGAACTGCCCCAGTGCCTCAGGCCGAGGAGGAGATCCTCTCCTACTGCTTCCTGCATTCCTGTCACCAGGAGCAAGAAAAGAGAAAGACAGACAGATACAGAAACAAGGCCCATGATATGTCCATAGGATTTGGGATTTCTTCCCTCCCCTCCTCCCACTACCCAAATAAGTTCAGCTGGCTTGAGAGTAGACTGAGTATGGAGAAGGAGAAGCCCTCTGCCCCAGAACCAGCAGCAAATGGGACAGCTGAGTGTGGCAGATGCAAAGAGACAGGGAGAACAACAAGGCTGAGCACTATGCACAGAGGTCTGCAACAAGAAGCAGAGGCAGCCAAAGCCAAGAATGCAATAATGAAGTGTCAAAGAGAGGCAGCTTAGAGCTGAGGGAAGCCCTCCCCTATCTCTGACCTCCAGCCCTCCCCTTCCTCCTCTTCCTCCTACCCCTCCTCCTTCTTAGCTGTTCCTTGGATTTACTCAAAAGATCTGCAAGGAGGCAAAGTATGGTTCCAGGCTTTTGTGAACAAAGCCTTCTCTTAAGACTAAAACCACATTCCTCTATGGAAACTCCAAACCAAATCATATCATTGCTGGAAAGTCTCAGCTTAGAGAAGGGGAAGGGAAGGAGGGCAGATTGCTCAGAAAGGAGAAATAAAGGTGAGGAGGACATTGTTAGAAAAAATATACTATAAACTCAAAAGGACTGAGTCCATATAAAAAGAGAGAGAGTCAGAGGGCCAGAGACAGAGAGAGGATAGAAAACTTAGAGATATAAGCAATAGGTGATAGACAGACAGAGGATCAGCCGATTCATAGACGAAAGAGATATATGATAGACAGATATGAGATGGATAGATGACAGACTGATAGATGTGAGACATAGATAAATAGATAGAAAGATAGATAGAAAGATAGATAGATAGATAGATGGATGGATGGATGGATGGATGGATAGATAGATAGATGGATGGATGGATAGTGGATAGATAGATGGATAGACAGACGGACGGACGGATGGACGGATGGACGGATGGACAGACAGAT
>JAQQSW010007376.1:0-13721 GCA_028646575.1 Pseudocheirus occidentalis | reverse complement strand
GTATCTGTGACTGTGTACAAATTTTTCCTGGTTCTGCTCTTCTCACTCAGCATCAATTCATATAAGCCTCTCCAGGTGAGTATGAAGTCCATCTCCTTCCCATTTCTTATAGCACAATAATATTCCATCACATTCATATACCATAACTTGTTCAGCCATTCCCCAATTGATGGGCATCCCTTAAATTTCCAGTTTTTTGTATCAGGCAGCTTCTTTTTCAGGGTTGAACCATGGACACTGCAGCGTTTGCCCTCAACAGGAACTTTCTGGTGGGCATTGCAAGGGAGTTGGTTGCATAAGTGTGCTTAGCTATCATACAGGGTGAGTGGAGAGGGAGGAACCCTTGCCCAAATAAAAAGAAAGGTGCATAGAGCTGACCTTTGATCTCACTAGCATCCACTCTGTGTGGAAAACTATCTGCTAAAGTTCTGTGTGGAATGAAGAGTGTGGTCTCTCAGAAGAGACTGTCACCCTTACTGTTAGAAAAGATGTTTGGAAAGGTCTTGTGTGATCATTTCTGAATCTCTACAAAGTTTTCAGTTGAATTATTGCTAAATTGATGTAATGAGTTGTAAAGCAAAACATATCTTGCTGTTTCAATATGAATTTGTAGCTGTTCCATGAACTAAGCAAAAGTTAACATTTGTAACTGAGTGTATGTGTAAAAGATTCAATTTCTGAAGCATCTCTCTCTTCCAAAGTGAATATAATCAGAGGACAGACAAGCTTTCTGATGTATGTCTACTATTCTGTTGTGAGGTTCAAGTCAGAAACCTCTTTTGTTTAAGGTTTACAGTTATGTTAGTGAAGACTAATAGTTTGTGAGGTATCTAGTCTATGTAGCATGTAGAAATATAAAGGACTCCACTTCTGGTCATTTTCTCCTATTTCTTTTGGGCCCTTGTTTGTTTACTCTCTTTGACAGATTTGTCTCTTCTGGGCTCAGCACCCTCCACTTGCAGATGATGGCTCAGGTAGAATGCCAACCACTGCCTGAAGTCACTACCCAACATCCTTTGGATCTGATGTCTGCCAAGTTCTGGACATTGGCCACAGCCCCCTCCCCTTGACTGATGGACCCCTGTGAGGCCGGGGCAGCTCTATGACCTTTCTCAGCATGAAGTAGCTTGGGAAGCTGAGACCTTTGTCCCCAAATGAATTGGGCCCCATCTGTTTGTGGGGGGAATGATGGGGTCTGGGATGCTTTTGTCTGTAACCTCAGTTTGTAACATGTACAATTAAGTTGTAGAAGTCACACTCTCCCCTAGCCATAAAGTCATTAATTCTGCCTCTCCCCTGCCCCCAGCCTAAAAGTCTTTTCCTTGAGCCAGCAGTCTGCCTAGATACAGTACCTATGAATCCTTCAGAAGCATTCTATAAACAAATCCTTAGAGAAATGTATAGCTCCTTTGTTCTAAGTGGCCAGCTGCACCCAAAAGCCTTGAACAACATTGTCAGAGAGAAGACTCCCTCCCAATATGGTACTTCCTGAATCCCTAATCAGTCTAGCTTCCAGACTTGGCCCCTCCTGAAACAATCAAGCCTATCCTCCCATCAGCCATATTGGACATATTTGAAACCTTAGGTATATTGTGAAAATTTTCTGCTTAAGCCCTCCTTTCTATCTCCCCACCTGCCAAATAAGGGAAAAGTAACCACAAATGCCAATTAATAGTAAGAGCTTTGCACGTGAGGGGGGGAGGAGCTTTGTGATGTTTGTTTATTTAACCCAGCCTTTTGCTTCTGTAAATTGGCATCCTCCTCTGGATGTTTCCAGTAGTGTGGATTGCCCGCTTCTTGCGAGATTCTAATAAAGAAACCTTTCTGCTTTCACCTGGAGAGATGTCTGTGTAGCTAATTTGGGGTAGGGTCTTTGCACCCCACACAACTCCTACCCCATCCCTAACCTGGCAGCTGCTTTTCTTCTGGAAAGCCTCTAACCTCATCTCCTAAGGGTTCCAGCCTCATTCAATCCCATAATTTTTTTTGAGGCAATTGGGGTTAAGTGATTTGCCCAGGGTCACACAGCTAGTAAGTATCTATGACAACAGTTTTGAACTTAGGTCCTCCTGACTCCACGGCTGGAATTCTATCCACTGAACCACCTCACTGCCCCAACTCCATCATCTTTACAGAAAATGAAACTGACTCTTAACACCATTTCAGCTCCAAGCCTGTGGCTCTCTATCCACCTTGCACCAAGGAGCAGTTTCATTTTAGTCCATGCCCTGACCCCAGAGTTTTACTCTGTGAAATCTCTAAACTAAAGCTTAGGCACAGGTCAAGTCTAAGTTTTTCCAAAAGTGGGTAAGAGATTCCCCAGCTCCTGCAGAGACACTCAATGTACAATATAGGATAGTCTTCATTTCACCTACTACAGAATGTACATAAGACACAAGATTCAAAGGAGCTCATGAACAAATACAGAAACATGAACTCCTTAGATTTCCCTCACTGCTAAAAAGGTCAAGACACTTTGGGAAATTGTCAAACACTTCCCATTTACCTCTGGCATTCACTACTCAAGCAGCTCACAGCAATTGCAGAGCTGAGACCCGGCCCTTCCCTTCCCTAGCTGTGGTAGGACTTTAGTCCTTTAGCTACAGGACCTCCTTTGTGAAAAATCTTTTTTTTTTTTCAGTAGGTAAAAGCTTAACGAAATTGTCTCCCTCTAGGAGACCAGCGTCTGACTCTCACACTTAGAAGTTCTCCATCTCTTGGAAACTCTAGACCAGGGGTGGGGAAGCTGTGTCCTTCTAGATCCTCAAATTCAGCCTTTTGACTGAATTCAAACTTCACAGAACAAATCCCCTTAATAAAACGATTTGTTCTGTAAAACTCAGGCTCAATCAAAAGGCTGCACCCTGAGGACCTAGATGCCACAGGTTCCACAACCCTGCTCTAGACTATTCTCAGGAACTTTAGTCTCTGACCTTTGCTCAAGAGCAGGTGACCTCAAGTTCTTGGCTACCTTCTGTCTTTTTTTTTTTTTTGCTTTTTTGGAGGGCAGGTTGGGGTTAAGTGACTTGCCCAAGGTCACACAGCTAGTTTTTCGTGTTAAGTGTCTGAGGCCGGATTTGAACTCAGGTACTCCTGACTCCAGGGCCGGTGCTCTATTCACTGCGCCACCTAGCCGCCCCTACCTTCTGTCTTTCAATCCAATAGACTGCTTGTCATGTGCTTCCTTCACCAGTCACAATTTTCTTCTGGATGTAAGGAGAAAACAAAGAAAAATCTTTCCCCTGCCTTGCTGCATACTACTCTGAAAGTCCAACAAATAGAAAACAGGAGAAATGTAAAGGCTGATCCATTTAACAGCTGGAGGAAAAAATGGCTGTTTCAATAAGACCCTGTTCCCCACTGACTCATTGCCAACCATCTTGGAGGCAGCCACAGTGAGTGGGAACAAGGAGAGTTCTCTTTGTCTTTTTAGCAAGGTGCAAGAGTACATGTTCACCCCTATGGGAGATACTTTTCAGACAAAGATCAATGTCCTGTAATCCCATCAAGTTAAATTGGAGGCTTCATCAAAGTGATCAAAGGCTCCCTGCAGTCAACCCTCTTCCATTGACATGACGTCTGTGTTCTCTATGCCCGTGGAAAGGCCAGCTGACCCTTTCCCCTGAAGTGCACTCACTCCTCACCATGGTGCTTTTAGACTCTGAGCTATTTCTGTCCTTGTTGGTACTCTCCCCCTCCTGAAATTACCTTTTACTTCCTTAGCCATGTATCCTTTTTATACTGGACTGTTTTCTATCATTCTATCCGAATCACAGAGTTGGAAGGGACCTTAGTGACTGTCTAGGTCAATACATGCAGGAAAACAAATTTCCCAAGCACTCATCCAGTCCTTCCTCAGATACCCACAACAAGGGGGAAACTTGGGGCAGCCCTTTGACCTCCAGACAGTTCTATGAGTTTGGACCGTTTTCCTGACAAATTGATATTCCCCTCCTTGAATCTTCTTCCCCTCACTGCTGCTCCTGGTCTCTGGGGTCTAAGAGAACAATTCTAATTCCTCCTCCATGAGACGGCTGTTCATATAGTTAAAGACACCAACATGCACTCCCCCAGTCTGTTCTCTTCCAGGCTAAACGTCTCCAGTTCTTTCAACCGATCCTCCTTTGATATAGACTTAAGGTCTGTCACCTCAGTGCCTGGCACAGTCCTACTGTATGCCAGGCACTGTGCTAAGTGCTAAGGGATACTGAGAAAGGCAAAAGACAATCCCCTGCCCTTAAGGAGTGGAAATTTTGTCTAGCAAGAAAGAAAACATGCAAATAACTATGCTTAAACAAGCAAGTTACGTTTGGGAGAAATTGAAAATAATCAAGAGAGGGAAGGTGGTAGTATTAAAGAGGGATTGGACAAGGTTTCCCGTAGCTAGTGAGACTTTCCATTGGGACTTGAAGGAATCCTGGAAAACCACAAAGCACAAGGCCTGGCACTTTGTAGAGCAGCAGGGTACGGTGGAAAGAACATGGGATTTTAAGTCCAAGGTTATTATCTTTGTTCAGTCATTTCCGACTCTTCGTTGACCCCATTTGGGGTTTTCTTGGCAAAAACATTGTAGTGATTTTGCCACTTCCCTCTCCACCTCATTTTACAGATGAGGAAACTGAGGCAAGCAAGATTAAGTGATTTGTCCAGGGTTATACAGTTAGTAAGTAAGTGTCTGAGGTTAGTTTTGAACTTAGGAAGATCAGTCAGGAAGACCTGAGTTCAAATTCGGTCTCAGACACTTACTAGCTGTGTGGCCCGGGGTAAGTCACGTTGCCTGTCTGCCTCGGGATCTTCATCTGTAAAAAAGGAAATGGCAAACCGCTCCAGTATTTCTGACAAGAAAACCCCAAATGGGGTCACGAAGAGGTCGGACACGACTGAATACAACAAAATGATACCAATAATCACTTTCATGTTTGTTAAATTAAATCCAAGGGTAGAGGTTCAGCTGCTATGGAGACGGTACTAACGATGGGACGAAGAGGGGCGGGCCCTGGGCTCCTCTTTCTCCACCCACTTACCCCTTAGGGGGCGGGGCTGTCTCCCCGGACGCGCTTAACCACTGAGATGGGCAGTCCGCCCAGAAGCCTAGAGCTTCCCAGGAAGCCCTGGAGTGACCGACTCTTGCTCCTCCGACCGGTGGCTTCCTGGATTACTTCCGGTCATCCCTCGTTTTGGCCGGTGGCTTTTCCGGACGAGCCCGCGGCGGCTGGTGAGTGTATTCGGGGTTGGAGGGTGCGTCCGCGGTCCCCGCCCTCCCCCCCCCAAATTCTTGCCAGCCCCGCCCCCGGGGTCCGCAGCGGGAGTCCACGAAGAGCAGCCACAGCTTGGGGGAGATGTGGTCAGGTAGGTGGGTGCGGGCCCGACCTCAGGTTACAAGCATTTATGAAGCGCCTACTGTGTGCTAGGCCCTGAGCTGAGCGCTGGGGATTCAGAAAGAGGCACAAACACCGCAGCACGACCCAGTCCGGGAGATCATCCCCGCAGTTAGAGCCCAACATTTAATTGCTGTGTGCCCGTGGGCAAATAATTTAATTCAACTTAAGCATTTTGGAGTCTGTTTGTACAAGATTATGTTCAAGATTCTACGGAAACAAAAGTGAAAAAGGTACTAACCTTAAGGACCCTGCTTTCTGTTGGGGAAGAGGAAATATGTAAGCAGATAAGTACTAGATAGTTTAAGAAAAAAGTAGATTGCTAACAGCCACCAGGATCAGGAAGAGATTCCTCCAGCGCGTGCCATTAAGTTGAGCCTTGAAGGAAGCAAAGGGTAAGACAAGCGTTCCAGCAATGAGGGTGGGCATAGAATGTTGAGTTAGGGGACGATAATACACAGAAAGGCCGGTGTGGTTGGAATGTAGATCGTGTGAGGAGGAATAATGTGAAAGGAGGCCGGCAGGGGAGCTCGGAGGCACCTAAGTATGATGTCTCAGTTCCCAAGCAAGTCACTAAAACTGTAAGTTACACACACGTTGTATCACTGATCTAGTTCTAGACAAAAAAAATTCATTGCTGGATTTAGAACTGAAGATCATTCTCCACTCCCCTTTTAGAAATGACAGCCTATATTGAGGAGTGACTTGTCCACAGTTACCAAGGTTTACAGTACTTATTTACAATGTAGTCCTTGTCTGGTATTCTTTCTACCACCCTTTACACGTAGAGGGTACTTAGATGTTTGTTGAAGGAAAGTCAGTTATATAATAATGATAGAACATATTTCTTTACAGTGCTGAAAGGTAGGAAGGGTGGGGATGTTGTCCTACTTTTTGGAAGTGTAAAGGCTCATCAATGGGAAATAGCATACCTAAGGTCGCAGAGCTGAGAACAGGATGGAGGGGTTCAGAATCCAAGAAGAGGGTGTTTTCTGTTGTACCATTCCATACCCTTAGAATGTAGGCCTTTTGGAGCCACCTCTGATCTCCCAGTTTCCTACGTTTGTGAGAATTTGGTTCTATTCCAAAAGAGTAAGGGAAAACCCTGGTACTGGGAGTTAGAACCTGGCTTCTAGTTGTAGACTCACTACTGATTCTTTGACAAGTTTTACTGGGGTCGCTGGGGTCCCTATGGCTTTCATCTCTATAGCAGGATAACTGGGAATCAGGCCCTATGCACAGTAATGCTGACCTTAGTTCCCTTGTCTCCATAATGTTCAGAGTCCTTCCCCTTTCCATTCCCTTTCTTTCCATCTCCTTCCCCTTTGTTTTCTCTTCCCCTCATTCTCTTCCCCCTGGAACATGTTGTTTTAGGAGTCATCATTATACAAGGCTGTGGCTGTACGTCTCAGGTTGGCATAACCTGACCTTCATGGAAAGGAAGTCTACAGGGACGTGATGTTGGAGAATTTTGGGAACATGGTCTCCCTGGGTAAGGACTGTCTGGAATCTGCTTTCCTGGGGCTCTTGGCCTCGCCTGCTTAATTAATTGCTGTGAGGCTTCTGAAGGCCTTTGCTGAGCTGACTCAGGGATGGGCTCATAGAGTTTAGAGCCAGAAAGATCTTAGAGGCCATTTAGTCTGAATCCTTATTTTATGATGAGAAGATTGAGGTATAAATGGGTGAAGTGTTCAGTACTGAATGACTTGCAGTAAGCTCATCTAGCTGAGAAGTAGCAGAGCCAGGACTGGAACCAGGGTCTTCTCCCTACAGATCTAGTGTTCCCATCACACACAGTGATTCCATTCCTTTATGCAGTCCTTCATTTGGGTCCAGAAATGTAGCTGTACAAATCTAGGCTAGAGATTCATGTTGGGGAGGTGGGGAGAAAGAGGAAGAAGGGGAAAGAACTAGCCTGATACCTGATTTTATGAACAATATTTAAGGGGGTGTTACTTAAATTCAGTGTCTGAATGAGTCCTTGGATCTTAGCTGGAATAGATCATAGGGTCTAGACTCTACAGCAGTCTGGGCTGTGACGACCCTTTCACAAGGGTTGCCTAAGACCATTGGAAAACACATGTTTCTGATGGTGTCAGGAACCGAGACACTGACACTGCTGCTTTTTCAGGCGGGTCTGCCCACATGCAGATACACCCACATACGAGTATTAAAGGCATTAGGAAGGTTGAGAACCACTGATCTAGACTTTAGTGTTTATTAGTTAAATCTCCTTGTTTCGCATTGATGAGGGAACTGAGTCCCAGACCAACTTGTCCAAGGCTGTAAAGCTAGTAAGTAGCAGAAGCAGATCTAAGTCCAGGTTTCTTATTCCAGTTTCATTTTACATATTACCTGTGGAACTAGGGAAGCAGGGTGGTTTTGGCTTGTGAAGGACCTTGAATACTGGACAAAGACATTTGAACTTTGATCTGTAGGCAATGGGAAGCTACTGAAGATTTTTGTGCTGGGCCCTGGAAGCAAACAAAAAGGTAAGTAAGATAGTTCCTACTTTTAAAGAGTTTACAGCATAGTAGGGAGACAAGGCACAGGGACAAGTAAATACAACAGAAATTAAAATAGTCCAGGTGCATCAGGGAGTGCTGTGAAACTAAATAAGGGAAAGATCACTTATTACTTGGATATCTAGACAGCTTCTTGGAGTAGGTGGCATTTTACCTGAGTCTTGAAGGGTAGGTAGGATGTTGTCAGACAGAGATGGGGAGAGAAGAGTCACATTTATATAGTGTGTGATGGTTTACAAAGGGCTTTCCTTATAATAGCTCTGTGAGGTTGGGTCATACAAGTATTACTTTCTCCATATTATAGATGAGAAAACTGAAACTCAGTAGGGAAATGACTTGCCCACAATCAGTAAATTAACAAATACCCTTTAAATGCATGCTATGTTTGAGGAAGAGAATGGGAGAAGAGGGAGCTTTTGTAGAATGACCTCAGTTTTCTCAGTAAGGAAAGAGGCAGTGTATTCAGCTGAGAGAAAGGGGAGAAGCAGAGATGTGGCAACAGTGAGGAGGGAAAAAAAGTTTCAAATAGCTTCTGTGGGTGTGAGATAGGGAATCAAATAGGAATGAATAAAAGGAGTACCTTGCTAGGACAAGGGCCTAGTAGAAGTTGAGTAGTATGAATTTACAGTGTACCTCCGGTTGGCATATACCTCCAGTTCCTCCAGTGAGCTTCCTTTATCTCTGCTCAGCATTCCATGAGTGGATTGGAAAAGGCAGATGGAGAGAGGAATCTAGGACTGAAATTTGGCAAGAGAAGATAGGTGATAGGACAAGGGAATGGGGGATGTGAAAACAGGACATTGTCGTGCTGAAATGTCTAACATTCGAGTTGAAGTTGGAGAGGGAGGAAAACAAAGTTCAGGCAAGAGTACATGCCTGGATGCATGGCGGAGTAAGCTTAGGAGGGACAAAGCATAGAGAAAGTTATGGGCAGACAGAGTAATATCAGAGTTTCTAATTGAGGAAGCTGAATTGGTACAAGTCAGTGTGTGACTATCCCAATATGAGGTTGAGATGGAGGCTGGAGAATTGAGATATTTGGGAGTTAGAGGGAGCTTCAGTGTGAAATTGAAGGCCCCTCATGTGAGGGCAGGAGATGGAGAAGAGAGGAAGATGGTGACAATTGTTGAATTCCTTGAGAAATGAAGGAAAATGACCTGGGGATAAGTAAACAATAGCTTACTATGATTTAGATTGGGTAGAAAATTTTGTTCCAGAGGATTTCAAAATAGGAGAGGCTACTAAGTAATCAGGGTAAAGGGAGTCCAGAAGTGGAAGTGGGAGGCAAGATGTATTCTTACTGTCCCTTCAGGACCTTTAGGGTCAAAACAGAGGATCTTATATTTGATCCTGGAGGTAATAGGGAGCCATTAGAATTTATTGAATAGGGAGTTGACACAGTTAGACCTTTACTTGAAGAAGAGTATTTTGACACCTAAGTGGGAAGAGAATTGAAATAGAGAGAACAACTAGAAGGGTATAATAATAGCATTTATATAGTACTTTAAGAGTTGCAAAATCCTTTAAAAATATTGTCTTGTGATCCTCACAACATCCCTTAAAGGTAGGTATTGTTACTAATCTTGTTTTACAAATAAGGGGCAGACAAAATTTAAGTAACTTGCCCAGGATCACACAGCTAATAAGTGTCTGAAGCTGGATTTGAACACCTGTCTTCATCACTTCAGGTTCAGTGCTCTCTATTCACTACAATACCTAGCTGGCAATTGTAGAAGTTTAAGTGTGAGGTAACGAGGGCCTGCACCTGGGTGGGGGCAGTGTCAGAGGAGAGATGGGAGTGTATAAGGTAGAAGCAACAGGACTTAGCAACAGATTAAATATGGGAGGGTGGTGAGAGTGGGGAGTTGAGGTTATTAGTCTGGGAGACCTAGAGATGGTAGTGTCCTTAACAGTAATGGAGAGGCTTAAAAGCAGAGAAGTTTTGGCAGGAGACAGAAAGAGTTCAATTTTGGACATGTTGAATTTAACAGGACATCCAGTTTGAGATATCCGATAGGTTGTTGGAGATTTGAGACTTGGAGATCAGCTGAGAGGTTAGGGCTGGGTAAGGAGATTTGAGCATCATCTGTGCAGAAATGGAAATTGATTCCATGTAAGCCATGAAATCATTAAACAACAGTACTTGAAAAGATTGGTGATTTTATTGCTCTGAATGTTTCCATCAGTGCAGCTCCTCCACAGTTTAGCAGATAATATTGATTATTTGCTCTGGCTGACCGAATCAGCACCTGTTGGCTCAGCTTCTGACTTAAATAGTATTAGTCTTTAGGCATTGACATACTTTAGCTTGAAACTTTTATAGTTTGGCAAGACTGGCTTAAACTTGACCTCTGTTGGGAAAACCTTTTTATACCCAGGTATCAAAGTACTGTAATAGAACTGTGCTTTAGAAAGATTAATCCAGCGACTGTGTTTAGAATGGATTAGAGAAGAGCCTGGAAATGGGGATGTATTTTAGGAAGCTTTTGCAATATTCCTGATGAATGTGATGGCATTTGAATTGGAACAGATGGGAACTCAGTGGATTTGAGAGATGTTGCAGAGCAAGAATCAATAGGACTCCCCTCCCTCTCCATACTACTTCTGAATAAAGCCACGTATGATCTTGTTTACAGAAATATGCTGTTCTAACTAAGGGCAGCTAGGTGGTACAGTGGATAGAGAACCAGACCTGGAGTCAGGAAGACCTGAGTTCAAATTTGGCCTCAGACACTTATTAGCTATGTGACTCTGGGCAAATCATTTAACACTGCCTCAGTTTCCTCATCTGTAAAGTGAGCTAGAGAAGGAAATGGCAAACCATTCCAGTGTCTTTGCCAAGAAAACCCAAAAGGGGTCACGAAAAGTCAGACATGACTGAACAACTTTTATAACTATGTGCTTAAAGTGTTCAGAACAAAGAGAAAAAAGTATTAGCCCCTTTAATAAAAGAGACAGGCTAATAAAAGAGACAGGCTATAGCAGAAGCAGAGTCAAGTTTAATTCAGTTCAACAAAGATTTGTCAACTGGACTGAACCTCTTGATCTGCAAAGGCCAGAGTTGAACAGACAGAGCAGTTAAGAACTACTGTGCAGAGACTAAGACACAAGTTTATTTTCTGTAGTGAAGGAAATGGCTTGCAAGCAAGGAAGGAAAGTAGACACATGTGCCAGACTCCCCCCTACCCTCCTCCAGTGGAGAACCTGAGGCAGGGGGGCTAAATGTTGATTTACATAATTGTGGCTAGACAAAAAGTCAAACAGTCTCGTGTAGCAGCAGTAGTGGGACATCACAGTAACAGCAAGGCAAGGTTATCTAGTGACAAAAAGTCTGTTCGTAGCAGGGCTTCGTGTCTGGGCCAGTTAGGTGCTTACCCAAACTCAGGGACCATCAGTTGTGTGATTTACTTGCCCCAGCTTGGTGTGACAAGAAGGAGTCTCAAAGAGACTCATCTTCTGAATGAGGATAAGAGGGTAAGAGAATTCATCCAGAAGGTGAGCTCAAAGGATTGTTGTTACACCAAGCCCAGGGCACAGCTTGCTCGCTGGGCCTTTGCTCTGGAAAACAGAGTCTCTCCTAATAGTATCTTGACAGATTCATTAAGCACTTTTTATGCGCCAGACACTGTGCGTGATAAAAGTTACTACCTTCAATGTGCTTACATTCTGCTGGGGGACAGATACAAAATGTATGTAAATATGTATAGTATAAGGAAAATAGAAGTGGGAGAGGCCACCAACTTGGGTATGGAGGGGAATCAAGGAAGACTTCATGGAGGAGGTGCCATCTTTTTGAGTCTTGAAAGGGAAGATAAGAATTCTGAGAGGTAGAGCTACAAAATGCATATATTCCAGTAATTGAGAACAGCTTGTGTTAAGCTATTATAAATATTTTTGTATATATAGGTCATTTTCCTTTTTGTTTTTTATCTTTTGGGGATATAGACCTAGAAGTGGTATTGCTTAGTCAGTGGGTATGCATGGTTTTATTGTTCTTGGCATAGTTCAAAATTGTTCATATCCTTTGACTATTTATCAGTTGGGTAATATCTTTTTTTTTTTTTTGTAAATTTGACTCAGTTCTTTATATATTTGATAAATGAGGCCTTTATCAGAGAAACTTGCTATAAAGATTTTTATAGTTATGATTACTATTTTCCTCTATAATACTGTTTTCTCACTCTTTATTGTACTCTCTCCTTTTCACCCTGTCCATCCTCAAAAGTGTTCTTTTGACTACTGCCTCCCCCAGTTTGTCTTCCCTTCTATCAGCCCCACCCTTCTCTTATCTTCTTCTCCTCCTACTTTCCTGTAGAGTAAGATAGATTTCCAGGCCCAACTAAATGTATATTGCTCCTTCTTTGAGACAGTTCTGATGAGAGTAAGGTTGATGTGCTCTCACCCTCATGTCCCACATCCCCTCCACTGTAAAAACTCTTTCTTCCTCTTTTATGTGAGATAATTTAGCATTTTTCGACCTCTCCCTTCCCCTTTCTCCTAGTGCATTCTTTCTCACCCCTTAATTTTATTTTTTTATATGTCATTCCATCATAATCAACTCACACCCATAGCCTCTGTCTACGTATATATACTCCTGGTCCCTGCCCTAATAATGAGAACGTTCTTAGGAATTAAAAGTATCATCTTCCCTTATAGGAATGTAAACAACTTAGCCTTATTGAATCCCTTCTGATTTATCTTTACTGTTTATCTTTTTATGCTTCTCTCCAGTCTTGAAAAGCCAGATTTTCTATTCAGCTCTGGTCTTTTCATCAGGAATGCTTGAAAGTCCTCTATTTTGTTGAATATCCATTTTTTTCCTCCAAAGTATTATACTCCATTTTGCTGGGCAGTTAATTCTTGGTTGTAATCCTAGCTCTTTTACCCTCCAAAATATCATATCCCACGCCCTCTGATCCTTTAGTGTAGAAACTGCTAGATCTTGTGTTATCCTGAGTGGCTTCATGATATTTGAATTGTTTCTTTCTGTATGCTTACAATATTTTTTTCCTTGACTTGGGAACTCTGTGATTTAGCTATAATATTTTTGAGAGTTTTCCTTTTAGGATCTCTTTCAGGGGGTGATCAGTGTATTCTTTCAATTTCTATTTTACACTCTGGTTCTAGAATTTTTTTGAAAGATGATGTCTAGGCTCTTTTTTTTTTTTTTTTGTCATGGCTTTCAGGTAGTCTAATCATTCTTAAATTATGTCTCCTCAATCTGTTTTCCAGGTCAAGTTATTTTTGCAGTGAGATATTTCAAATTTTCTTCTGTTTTTTCATTCATTTGATTTTGTTTGATTGTTTCTTGATGACTCATGGGGTCACTAACTTTTACTTGTTTAATTCTAATTTTTAAGGAATTTTTTTTTTTAATTATTTTCTTCCGTAAGTTTTTATATCTCCTTTCCCATTTGGATAATTCAACTTTTTTAAGGAGTTCTTTTCTCTAATAAATTTTTGTTTATCTCTTTTCCATTTGGCCAATTCTGCTTTTGAAGGACTTCTTTTCAGTGACTTTTTGTATATCTTTTTTACATTTCACCAATTCTTTTTAAGGAGTTCTTTTCTTTAATGTGGGTTTTTGTGTCTCCTTTACCGTTTGGCCAAGGGATAGAGAACCTGTGGCCTCAAGGCCACATGTGGCCTTCTAGGTCCTCAAGTGTGGCCTTTTGACTGTATCCAAACTTCATAGAACAAATCCCCTTAATAAAAGGATTTGTTTTGGAAAAGTTGGGCTCGAAAGGTCATACCTATGGACCTAGAGGCATATTCTATTTTGCAAAATTTTCTTCATTATTTTTTGTGTGTTATGTTT
>JAQQSW010007375.1:0-13722 GCA_028646575.1 Pseudocheirus occidentalis | reverse complement strand
TATGAATGTATGTATAGAACCATATCATATTGTATTCCATCTTGCAGAGGAGAAGGGAGAAAATTTATAACATATGGAAGTGAATGTTGAAAATTAAAAATAAATAAATTAATATATATTTTTAAAGAATCCAAATGGTTCCAAATGGAAAATGCTGGGAAATTTATTCAGAATGGGGAAAATTGTCTTTGCTCTTTAGTTTTCATTCTAATCTTTAATATTTAAAAATTTTAAAGTAATTTGCAGATATATGGTCAGCTTAGAGCAGCAGCACATGGGTAGTTGGGAGCAGCTATATTTCAGCAAAGAAATAGCCAGTGGGTTTGTTTACAATCAAGTGCCTAGCCTTAAACAGTCCCTTGACACAGGTTTTAGGAATGTTAATGACCCATCCAGGAAATGGTAGATTTATTACATGGGAGAAGTGTTTCTATATTACAACCCAATTGTAGATAGCATTAGATGCCTTGACTGATTCAACTGACCTCTCAACATATTGGAATGAGCTTTTTTAATCACTTGAAATCAGCCCTTCCTGGAAATTCCTTGATGTCTGCATCAATATCAGAAAGTATATATCAAGAGCATTACTCTTTTCAAAATCACCAATTTCAAGCAAGTATAAATTTAGAAACGATCTAAAATAGAGCCTCTGAAATCTTTTTTTATGGTATCCTGGACTCCTCTGCCACTTTTTTGACCTTCTCTGTCTTGCATTCATGCTGGATATCAACTTTCCACCCCCATTTACTGAAATAATTTCAGTTTTCTTTTTTGTATTGTTTTCCCTTATGAGATTTCCAATTCTTGAGAGCAGGGACTTTCTTTTTAAAATTTTATCCTCAGTGCTTAGCACAGTGCCCAGGACAGAGTAGGAACTTAATATTTCTTGACTGACAGTGTGTTGTATTGGTCAGAATCCTCAGAGGCCATAAACTCCTTGTTTAATATTATACCTACTGCCAACATAGGGAGAAATACTGTTGTACTCTCCTGGATGCTGGTGCTTTCTGTTTTCTCAACCCTTAATAGTTTATCACATAGGCCTCCCTAAAATCCTTAGACCTGCAATCTTACCTAAGTCTTTTGATAAATAATCAAACAAAAAAAATAAATAACTGAATAAATAAGTGAATTAGCAAATAAGTAAATAAATAAGTAAATGAGCAAATGAATGAATAAAAAATAAACAAATAAATAATTATATAAATAAATAAACAAGCAAACAAATGAATGCATGAATAAATAAATAAGGATGTGAGAGACACTTTGGAAGTAAAAGCATATCCCACAAACCAATCACAATGTAATCTTAATTGTGATTGCTTTTCATATATTTCAAGACAGACAGAATGTTTAGATAGGAATCTATGAATTTCTGCAACTCCTTGGAGGTGCCCAAGTTGCTTTACCCTGTAGGATTAGAATTTCAATGGTCAGATTTTTAGAAAACTAAATTCCATAAATGTTTAATATGCAAACTAACTGGAAACTGACATGTACAACTGAAGCCAATTTATTAATTAACAGTGAAAAAATATAGCTGACATACTGAGTGTAATTTATGTGTCATCTGTCAGCATATTCTCTCCCTGATACAAAAAGCTACTTTGGAACAAAAAGGTCCAAATCACAAGACTGTATGGTTAATGTAAGATTACACCAAAAAGACACACATTTTCTTTTAGAGATGTTTTATTATGTTGTCTTATGGTCAAGGCAGGGACTGTGGTGAAGAATACTCCATGGGGCTAGCCAATGCTTTGAGGAGTTTAATATTGAGAAAACTAATCAGCCTGTGGAAAACCACAGAGGTCATCTCATTTTGTGAATATTAGATGTAAAACAAAGGTGACCAAAAGAAGGGGTAAAGATGTGCTAATTAATGTTTGGTAATTAGATCTTCTAGATAGATAGATAGACAGACAGACAGATAGATATAGATACAGATAGATAGAAATGTATGTATATATATATGTATATATCCATGTGTGTATATACATATACATGTGTATATATGCATGTGCATACAATATATACAGCACACTTGTTCACATTGGTACCTCCTTTTAAGTTTTATTTATAATTCATGAAATAACACGAGGATTTCTATAACACTATGGAATTTTTTAAAATGGTGATTGCACATGAAACTGCAAATGTATTGTGTATAACTTTCTTTTGCTTTTAAATATGTAATAAAATTTTTATTTAACTTTTTTCTCCTTTTTTCTTCTCTCCCCACTCTAGAAATAACATTCATTAGACCCAATGTCCATATATAAACATATATGTGCATACACACATGCATAAACACATATACATATTAATATTGATACATATGTGTGTTTATGTGTAATATATATTTCCAAGGGAGTCAAAAGAGCATAAGATACCAAATTCATAGAAATCACTAACTTCATTATTACCAAAAGAGAATGAAAATAGTGATAACTAACCATTAAAAACACAGTGGATAAGGAATGCCTATGTTACAGAGATGGACAGACAGCAAAAAGAAATTATACGGACATATATCTATCTTTGAAAGGTACTGCAGATGTATAGTGAATTGAGTTTTATCTGGACTGATTCACTTGTGGACATTGGGTCATACTATTAATGTCATCAAGATCATTCTCAAAACAAAGATAATCCTTTTTAATATTAGTATGATTTGGGATAAAGTTATTAAACATTGTTTCTGAAGAAATAAAGCTGTTGATTGACCAAAGAGCAATGCAAAAGTACATGAAAAGTATAAACCAATAGTTAGCTATGACCAACAAAGAGTTGCACAGGAGAGATGACATACAGGATATCTTCAGAGACATGGAAAACTGGAAAAGGTATTCTACAAAATAATAATTAGAGATCAGAATGATATAAAAAGTGAACTTCCCTAACCCTTTCATTTTACAAATAAGGCAATGGATGCCTGGAGTGATCAAGTGACTCATCCAATTTACACAGTGGCACAGGTAAAATTTTAACTCTGACAACTGATTCCAGAAATTTTACTCTTTCCACCATAGAGGTCCTGCGTTTAAATCCTACCTATTCCAGTGGGTAAGTTGGGCAAATGAGTATCCTGTGAGGGTTTGTGGAAGGCTAGAGTTGTATTGAATGAAAAGTAGTGTCTGGCTTATGAACTATACCATGGAGGGAATAGACACATGAATAAGAGTGCAGATTAATTGAATTTTCAGAGAAGTAAAGGACATTGCAATTCTTTCTATTAATTTTCATTCCACTAAGTCCAGCTATTTTAAGATTTTTTTTAGTTTGAATTGACTTTTCCATTAGTTATTTAACAAACTCTGGGTTCCTGAAATGTTCAAGGCACAGTTCTGGTCTCTGAGTATACAAAGGCAGGTAAGATATCATATCTATCCTTAAGAAACTTAATTTAGGTCCTTAAGTTAAAAAAAATAGTTTTATAGTCCATTCAAAAACCAATACAGTCTCTCAAACAAGTGACAAAATATTTGTTTTGCCATTGCCACTAGAATGAAGTATTCCTTTCTCAATTTTTTATTTATTTTGTTAGAAATCACAAAAAAGAAAAAAATTAAAAATAAAAAAAGATATCATTAAACGCCAACCATTCTTAGTAAATCTGAAGGAGAAAAATAGAATAAAGAAACACACACACACACACACTCACCATTTGAACCATAGGTTTTCAAGGTTTTCTCTTTAATTTGAATGATTCATAAGTTTCTCCCCTCCCTCCCTCCTTTTCCCCCCCTCTCTCTTTCTCTCTCTCTCTCCCTCCCCTTTTGTCTCTCTCATATTTTCCCTCTAAACCTGTCGCCCTCCCTCATCTCAAATTAAGCTACAAATGCTTTAAGGAACAATAAAGGACAGGAAATGAAAACACTACTAGAATCTAATAGCAATAAGATCTCCTAGAAGTACTGCTCTAATAAGAAACTGCTGTTGCTTATTTCATATTGTGTGTTTCTGGATATCTCAGAGACAGCAACATAAAGTAAATTGAAAAGTCTATTAAAGAAACACAGCACCTGGGGGAGAAAACATGCCTTATAAAAGTGGTAAGAAAGGGCCATTCAAGTCCATCATACTGACCTTTTTTTTTTTATTTTTTTATTTTTTTTTTTAGATTATCACTGCTGCACTTCATTTGAAGGCTACCTTGGGGATAAAGGCAAGCACATTCACTTTGAACCAGTGACTCTGGGAATTAGGTGGTAAATAAGGCCAATATAAACTAACAGTATTATCAAATAGAAACATAAACATAAAATGAGATATAACCCAATGGGGAACCCTGAAAAAGAATCTTGAGAAAATAATTGGGGCTAAGCCACAACCAAGTAGCATGAGTTTTGTTGACATAAATATAAGCTGAACCAATTCAAAGCAGCCAAGCTTTTAAAAGGGATAAAATGCATTGGTGATATCCAAAAGTCAGGTAAATATGTGATAACAATCAGGAAAATAGATCCTATTTCAGCCTTCATGAAAAGGTCACTTCTGAGTCAGCACAGGATAAAATGAATCAGGAAACCCACAGAAGGATGAGAGGAGGGGCTGACAGGATGATAAAAGGTTTTGGATGGTCTGGGAAGATGCTTCTTTTCCTTGTTATTTTTGAGTGCTCCTCATCTGGTCCTTGTGGTGTGATATTTGATTGCTGGCTCTATGGATAAATTTTCTTAAGAGACTTAAATTGGAATCTTGAGAAAAGAAAGATTCTTTGAGAGCCGAGAATATTCCTTCTTCCTGCTTGTGCCAAAGGCCTTTAGAGCATAAGGTCCATTCACTGACTAATTTACATGTCACTGTGAGTAGCATTTTTTTAGTTACTTTTCCATAACACTTCTCTTTAAAGGACCTCTCATACCATTAATTCCTAGGAACTGAGATAAATATTTTTACACCCATTAAAGACACTCAGAAAGGAGACATGCACAAGTTAAGCTATAATTATGTACTAATGCCAGAATAGATTTGGAAATAAAAATCTTTATTTCTTAAATTCCCTCCTAGAACACTAGCAGAGTTCTACATCATGAAAGGATAAAGTTTCTGTATCAACAATGCAGTATTCACACTGCCTACAGTAACTATAAGTATGCTGACATGGTTATTAATCACAAAATATAACAGGCTCTGCATGAGAAATATAGCTAGAACATTTATTTAAATACCAGAAAACTGAGTCCCAAAACCAGAAAGTCAAAGCCAATGCAGTAGTTATGAAGTTGGCACATGTAGTTAAAGTAGCAAACACTCACATTCTCAAGCCTTCAAAACAGGATAGGCTACCTCAGTGTATCAGCAAGCACCCTAATATATCCAGGATGGCTGCTAGCACAGGTTCTTAGATCTGGTTTTCTAAAGGAAAGCAACTCAAAACGCGTTAGCAGTCTCACTTTAATCAATCAAACATAAATCATTTACCTTGTTCAGGGGAACAAGTCAGCACCCTGAACTTCAGAGAATACAAACACAAGTTACAAGCACAAGATATAAGCACAAGTTACATGCATACCAAGAAACAGATCAGCAGATGGACTTCCAACCATCTGAACCTCACATCTATACCTATTCAAGTTACCAGAGAGGGAAGCATCAACATTTGGGTTTTTCAAAGCCGGGGGGCTCAACAGCTTCCTAGAGTCTCATCTGTCTAAATCACACAACTCTTCTCAAAATGAGCCCCAAAGCAAAATCTCACATCAGGGCATATATATAGCCTTCTCCTGGGTCAGAGAATGTCACAGCTCTCTTGACGCACTGTCCAATTACAAAGTAATAAGGCCTGGGCATTCCCCAAAAATAAGCCTCCCACGACAGGCTCCACGTGATCACATTCAGGTTATAAGGGGGCAGAGTATAGTTTCAAATCAGGGAAGATTCTCAGAGCCACCCAAGCCACTTAAGCAAAAGGTCTAGCGGCAGGGAAGATCTTCAGATTCCCATTACACTCAGGCTAAGATTCTCCTCTCCTCATTCACGACAACTGGCAACTTGCTCCCAGCAGCTCCAATACTTCTCCCCCACCCCCAAGTTCCCATCCCTGGCAGTCCTCAGCAGTTCTTAGCAGAGATTCTGGCTGGCTCAAAAAAAAGGAGTTCATGCCATAAACACAGCCACTGCTGCTGTTTCCGGTCACCACAGCATGGATGCTAACTTTGTTCTGGCTTTCTCTTGCTCCACGCCTTCCTGCTATGTCAGCAAGTTCAAGGGGCATGGAAGATCTTCAAATCCCAGTATCATTACAGTTTCCAAGAACAAATTAAAGAAAATAACACATTCTTCACACCATCAAAAGGACATCAAATATGGGTGAAAAGACCACAGTTTGCTTTGGCTTTGAAGTTTGTAAATTACATAATCTTGGCCAAGATGTTTTAATTCTGCAACTCAGTTTCCTAATCTACAAAATGAGAAGACTGTACTACAGAGTGTTAGAGAAGGCATGAACCATAGCAATAGACAATTACAAGGACAATGGACAACTACAAAAAGGAGAGGTATTAATAGAGACACTATCAGCAGCTATCCAAATGAGTGTATTTTTTTTTCATTTCATACAACCTTTAGGAAAATGACCTACATACTGAAAATATGGGAAAAGTATAAGCAGTTTTGCATTCATTTTTATATTGTAGACCATATCTAACCGGTCATACAATTAACTGAAAAATATGTAGAATACAAGATTATATTATTTGTTCACTATCAAAAAAATAGAAAAATTAAGTAATTGTGTAGCAAATATTTGGCTGACCTTTGTGTCAGAATGACCTGAGGTCAAATTCAATTTGTGGCACATCTATATCTGAGAAATGAACTTCATTTCTTACTGCCCCCAGAGAGTTTGCTAAAAGTAAGTTTTAGAGTTGTTAATTTTTGTTAGTGAAGTGAGTTTAATTACTGAAAATTCTCTAAGTAAATATATATATCGTTAAAATTATGATGATGATAATAGCAATGCTGTTGCTGCTTGTATAATGAAAAATAATAATAATAGTTATTATTATTATTAAAATTGGTAAATAAATATCTAGCTTTAAAAAGCATTTTTTCAACTATCTGCCAAAGGATATCTTAAGATCATACAATATTCCTTAATAGAAACAGTATAATTAACTTCACTCTCTATGAAGGTATAAAACCAAGAGACAGATGCTCAATAATGTATTCACTGTTATCTTGAAGGATGTTTTGCCCAGAGTCCCAATGAGGAAATTATTCTCAGTTGATGATAAAATCTCCCAGATGCCTCAAATGAAAATGGATGAGAGACAGGAGGTGGAGGCCACATTTTGGAGTAAAGACAAAGAGCATCCTAAACTCTTTCTGAAGCCCTTCCAAATACCTTTAAATAATGACTCTAAACAAATTCTAGAGTGGTAAAACCCACAACCAGATGGAGTAAAGAGTTTTCCTGTCCAAGAGAACTTAGAATGTTGGCAGGAAAGGTCTGTTATACCAGGGTGAGAGAGGAGCACAATCCAGGGCAGGCTCGTGCAGACCAGGTCAGACTAAACCAGGAGCAGACTCCTGGGGCCCTGGATCAGTGGCAGCTTTGGCAGTTGCCAGTCCTCTCAAACCACACCATCAAAGACAGTTTTGAAGGTCAGTAGGAAAGGTCTGATGCACCTTGGTGAAAGTGGCATGTATTACAGCACAGGGACATGTCAGAATAACTCCAGCCCAAGTAAGCAAGGAGCAAGTCTTGCATGTATTACAGCACAGGGACATGTCAGAATAACTCCAGCCCAAGTAAGCAAGGAGCAAGTCTTGGGAGCTACTGAATCAACAACAGCAGTGGCTGCTTCCAGAGACCTCAAGCCATAGGTAAGGGGGTCAAAGAATTGGGAAGAAGTAGGAGTCCCTTTGCTAGCAATGAGGCAGGACTCTTTTGCTTCATCCATGCACAGATCTGGTTTACAGACCTGGATACCAATGCCAGAGACAGGATGAACACTAGAATACCCAAAATTGCAGCCACAGTAGAGAAGGTGCCCTCCTCACAGTTACAGGGCAAAAAAAGAGTACTTGTGGTCATTCATAGGTCATAGCACAGGTTAGCTAAGAGAGCAGTAAAATGCCTCTTCCTAGATAATACCACTTTGGAAGAACTGAAAACTTACAGGTCCCTAGAAATACCTCTGGAAACAACTGAACAAAACTCCTGAATCTTGGCATAGTTTTCCCTGTACCCTATAAGCAGAGTCCTGCTTTAACAAAAAATTAAAAATCAAGTAATATACTGGGAAAATGAACAAACAAGAGAAAAAATTCTGACCATGGAAAGCTACTATGGTGACAAAGAAGATCAAAACAAACACTCAGAAGAAGAATAAAGTCAAAGATAATACATCCAAAGTCTCCAAGAAATATAAGAATTGATCTCCGTCCATGAAAGAGCTCAAAAAGGATTTTGAAAACCAAGCAAGATAGGTGGAGGAAAAATTGGGAAGAGGAATGAGAGTGACGTAAGAAAATCATTAAAAACAAGTAAACAATTTTGTAAAGGAGACACACACACACACAAATACTGGCGAAAAGAACACCTTTAAAAATAGATGAGATCAAATGATAAAAAAGGTACAAAAGCCCAATGAGACAGATGCATTAAAAAGCAGAATTGGCCAAATGAAGGGGAGGAAAGGAACAAAAATTCAGAGGAAAAAACTCATTAAAAATATAATTGACTATATGGAAAAGGAGGTTCAAAATCTCCCTGAAAAACAATTCTTAAAAGTTAGAATTGAGCAAGTGAAATCAAATGACTTTATAAAAAATCAAGAAACAATAAAACAAAACCTAAAGAATGGGGAGTGAGGGGGGAAAATGAACTATGTCATTGGAAAATTAACTGACCTGAAAAAGAGATGGAAGAGAGGTAACTTGAAAAGCATTGGACTACATGAAAGCCATAATAAAAAAGAGCCTAGATTGTGCTTTCTGAAGAAATGCTCTGCCTCATTCATCACATCCATAGCACTTTTCTCTAGTTTGAATTTCCTGATGCTGAATAACTTGGGAGTTATGAAAGAAGCCTTTGCTACACACATGACATTTATAGGGTTTCTCTTAAGTATGAATTCTCTGATATAAGATAAGGCCCAAGCTGCAACTGAAACCTTTTGAACATTTAGGAAATTTATATAGTTTCTCTTCAGTGTGTATTGACTGATGTTGAGTAAGATATGAGCACCAACTGAAGGCTTTCCCACACTCATTACATTTGTATAGCTTTACTCCAGTGTGAACTCTCTGATGCTGATCAAGAGTAGAACGTAAAGAAATCTTTCTTTTATATATTTTTTTTAATTTTAGTTTTCGCTTTTTTTAAGGAAGTGGGGAAGGCAGGGCAATTGGGGTTAAGTGACTTGCCCAAGGTGAAGAAAGCATACTGGAGAAAAACCTTATGGGTGTGATGAATGTGAGAAATCCTTTAATTAAAGCTCACTACTTAGGTTACACTAAGAGAATTCATACTGGAAAAAAAGCCCCACAAATGTATTGAATGTGGGAAAGCCTTCACTTCTAGTTGACTTCTGATCAAGCACAGGACAGTCCACACTGGTGAGAAACTTTATGAATACCATGAATATGGGAAAGCCTTCACTCAGAGTTCAACTCTTATCAGTCACAATAGAATTTACACTGGTGAAAAACCTTATAAATGCCATGAACTTGGGAAAGATTTCATTCAGAAGTCAGCTGTTGTTCGGCATCAGATCATTCATAGTAGGGTGTAAGTTTTAAAATGTAATCATAGGAGGTGTAATCTTATTCTACATCAGAGAACTCAAACTGATGAGAAATCCAACCAAAGTAATTAATATGAAAACTTTCTAATACTTTCAGCCATATAGAGTTTCCTGGAAAGAAACTGAATGACTGCTAAATATAGAAAAGCCTCAGATTGGAATTCAAGCCTTAAAACAACATTAAAGAACCAGTATGCAAGAAAAAAACAGTAAATGTAATGCATGCCATCAAGCCTGCATTTGTGCATTTGTAGCACCCTTCATTTAATGTATATCTGAAAAGTCATACTGACAAAAAATCAATGAGAATATGGGAGTGGCTTTAGCAGTACCTCATTTTTAGATGTCACAGCTTTTCAGAGGTGGCAGATGCTCAGAAATCATCTGATTTCAACCTGTAAATGAAAAGGAATCCTCCCACACTATCCTTGTCAAATGTTTATCCAATCTCAGATTGATGACCTCCAATGATAGTGCTTCTTCTACCTCCTGAGGCAGATTATTACCCTCTTAGACAACATTTTGTTCAGAATTTTTCCCTTACGTTACACTGAAATCTGCCTGTCTGTATCTTTAAGCCATTGTTCTTATTTCTGCTTTGGTGACAAAATTTGGTCCTTTCTCCTCATTTTATCCCTTTGTGATACTTAAGGTGAGCCATCATTCTTTCCCCAAAGTTTTATTTTCCCAAGACCAGTGGTTCTCACACTGTGCTCCAGGATATCTTTTTTTTTTTTTTGCTTTTTTTTTGGAGGGCAGTTGGGATTAAGTGACTTGCCCAAAGTCACCCGGCTAGTTAGTGTGTCAAGTGTCTGAGGCCGGATTTGAACTCAGGTCCTCCTGACTCCAGGGCCGGTGTTCTACTCACTGTGCCACCTAGCCGCCCCTCCAGGATATCTTTTAAAGAGGTTCCTCAAAGTCAAAACTATTTTCATGTTAATAATAAGATGTTTTCATTTTTGATATAGTGAATGTAGATATAACCTATATAAGCAAAATTCTTTGCTGGGGAAGCAGGTGGAAGGGTTTGGTATTGATGATCCTGATACCAAACAGTTTTAGAAGGACTGTTCCTTACTAAAGATTCGTCAACTGAATGGAAGTTATAATCTCCATTTTCTCCACTGTCGTGTTTGCCGTCCTCCAAGACAATCCAGTTTTTCAATGTTCTTTTAAAAATATGGTGCCTTGAAATGAATACAATAGTACAGGTTGGGATTATGCCTTTATTCATTCAGCCTAACATCATGTTACCCTTTTTGTTAATTATTTTAGATATTTTAGGGTTCCACATCACTTTCTTGAGTCATACTATGCTTGCAATTCAGCAAAACCCCTAGATATTTTTATGTGAATTATTTTTAACCATCTCTTTTAATTTTGTATTCATATATCTGATAATCAAATGGACTTTACAGTTATTTGTGTTAAATTTCACTTCATTCCAGATGGACCTGAATTACAGCCTGAAATATTTTTGAATCTTGACCCTGACATGCAAAGTTTTAGTTATCCTTCCCGTCTTTAAGTATAGTGGCATGAAACACATATGTGTTATGTTTTTAGCTTTGTTAAATGTCAGTATCTATACTGTAACAAAATCTGATTAAATCCTTTAACCTTCTCAAAAAAATATATAAAAAAGAGTCTAGATATCAACGTTCAAGACATTATCAAGGAAAATTGCCCTGAAACTCTAGAACCAAAGGGTAAAAGAGAAACTGAAAAAAAAATCTGATCACCTCCTGCAAGAAATTCCAAAATGAAAAATCCCAGGGATGTTATAACTAAATTCCAGAGCTCCCAGGCCAAAGAGAAAAAATTAAAAGTAGCCAGAAAGAAACAATTCAAGTGTTGTGGACCATGATCAGGATAACAGAAGATTTCACAGCCTCTACATTAAAAAAACTGAGGGTTTGGAATATGATATTCCAGTGGACAAGAGTTAGGAGTACAACCAAGAATTACCTATCCAGTAAAACTCAGTGTTATCCTTCAGAAGGAAAAATAATAAAATTAAATGAAATAGAGACCTTTCAAGCATTTCTGAAGAAAAGACCAGAGTTGAATAGGAAAATTGACTTTTGAATACAAGGCTAAAGAGAAGCATTAAAAGGTAAACAGGAATGAATGGAATTCATAATGAACCTAATAGAAGGTTAAGGGATTTAATCAGATTTTGTTACAGTATAGATACTGACATTTAACAAAGCTAAAAACATAACACATGTGTGTTTCATGCCACTATACTTAAAGATGGGAGGGATAACTAAAACTTTGCATGTCAGGGTCAAGATTCAAAAATATTTCAGGCTGTAATTCAGGTCCATCTGGAATGAAGTGAAATTTAACATAAATAAATGTAAAGTCCTACATTTGATTATCAGATATATGAATACAAAATTAGGATAATAATAAGGATAAACTTTTTAACCCCTGTATGGGAAATTTTCCCTGTATGGGAAAATCATACTTGAAACTCATTAGAACTTTCTTATTATTAGAGTAATTAGAAATAGTGTAAAAAGGAAGAGGGCACAAGTGTGAGTTAAATATGAGGGAATGATATCTAAAAAAATAAAATTAATAGGTGAGAGAGGAACTCACTGTGAGAAAGGGAAAGAGAGAGATAGAATGGGGTAAATAATCTCACATAACAGAGGAAAGAAAAAGCTTATACAGTGGAAGACAAGAGGGGGGAACTGAGGGTAATTGAGTGAACCTTTATCTCACCGCAACTGGCTCAAAATAGGAACAATATGCACAATCAGTTCTGTATAGAAGTCTATCTTACACCACAGGAAAGTAGGAGGGGAAGATAATAAGAGAATGGGGGCAATAGAAGGTGGGGCAGATTGGGAGAGGTGTATAAGCGGAAGCAAAATATTTTGGAAGAGGGACATATTAAAAGGAGAGAATAGAATAAATGGTGGAGGGATAGAATGGAACGAAATACAATGAGCAACACAACTATTAAAAAAAGTGAAGCCAGTTTCAATGATAAAGGCCTCACTTCTCAAATATAGAGAGAAGTGAGTCAAATTTAATAAAGTAAGAGTCATTCCGCAGATAAATGGTCAAAAAGTATGAACAGTTTTCAGATGAAGCAATCACACTATGAATAGCCATATGAAAAAAACAATGTTCTTACTATTGACTGGATAAATGTAAATTAAAACAATTCTGAGGTACTACCTCATACCTGTTAGATTGGGTAATTGAACAGGAAAGGAAACTGACAAACATTGGAGGGGCTGTGTGTAAAATGAGATATTAATATACTGTTGGTGTACTTGTGAACTGATTTGGAGTAGAGTTCTGTAGAGTAATTTGGAACCACATCCAAAGGCTATGAAACAATGAGTATCCTTTGACCCAGCAATACCACTACTGGGTGTGTATATCAAAAGAGATTTTTAAAAAGTATGTCTATGAACAAAACCAATTATAATAGCTCTTTTCTGGGGTCAAAGAATTGGAAAAATAAGAAATGTTATTGCCAGGTTCCAGAATCCACTGTTAAAGGAGAAAATATTACAGGTGGCCAAGAGAAAACAATTTGAATACTGTGGAAACACTATTAGGATAACCCAGGATCTGGCATCTTCTACACTGAGGGATCAAAGTGCCTGGAATATGATATTTTGATGATCAATGGAGTTGGGATTAAAACCAAGAATCACCTACCCAGCAAAACTGAGTAAAATGTTCCAGGGGAAAATATGGTCATTCAATGAGGTGGAGGACTTTCAAGCATTCTTGCGGAAAAAACCAGAACTGAGCAGAAAATTTCACAAACACACACAAGAAGCATGAGAAGATAAACATGGGAAAGAAATCATAAGGAACTTATCAAAGTTGAACTATTTGCATACCAATATGGAAAAAAAGATAATAGTATCTAATGAAACTTTTCTTAGTAGGAGGATAGGGGAAGGGAATACAAATGTGTATATATCTA
>JAQQSW010007374.1:0-13722 GCA_028646575.1 Pseudocheirus occidentalis | reverse complement strand
TGCCAAGAACTGGGCTAAGATCAGGGAATAGCTATAGATAGATATAGATATAGATATAGATATAGATACAGATATAGATATAGATATAGATATAGATATAGATATAGATATAGATATGGATATAGATTTAGATATAGATATGGATATAGATTTAGATATGGATATAGATATAGATTATATATGTTTTAAAGGAGTGGGGAAAAAAGAAAAATGGATTAAAAGAAACTCTCTCAAAAACCTTGCATTCTAATCGGAGAGACAATTGTTAGTATCTTTACACACACAAAGCATACCCGAAAAGCATTGAGGTAATCTAAAAGGAGATGGTAGCAGCATTTTAAGGAGCAGGAAAGATCTCTTAAAGAAGGATAAACATGAGATATATATTGAGGGAGGCCAGAAGAATCGCTAAGAGGTGGAAGTGAGGGGGCAGAGCATTCCACTTAGGGGAGACAGCCAGGGAGAAGGTACGGAGAGGGGGAGATGGACTGTTGGTTCTGAGTGTGACATTTATATTTACATATAATAAATATGATGCAATGGGGGGGAGGGATATGGGGAAGAAGATCAAGACAGGGTATATCTGTAGGAGTTTGAACTGAATTTTGAAGCTAAGGAGAAATTCTAAGAGGCAGGATATGAATGGTAGACTACCTGTTCCAAAGTCCTGTCACACTGTGAATGAATTTATATGACTCTTTCCTAAGAATATTAATGAAGAAGTGAGAAAGACACTAGATGTGTGAAATTAGGCCATGTGTAGCAAAGGGATACAGAAAGAGAAGACTAGGGGCCAGGAAGACAGGTGTTATCTCATTTGTCCTATTGACTCTGCTGGTTTGGTTTTCAGAACATAAAAACCAAAAATGTCTCAAGCGTTAACAGCCATACCAAAGTACAATGTGCTGCTTTGGGAAGTGGTGAGTCCTGCATCCACGGAGGTTGGACAAGCAAAGTTGGATAGCCACGTGTCAGGCCTGTTATAGTGGGAGCCCCTTTGGGGTATAGGTGGGATTACATGGCTGCACCTACATGCTGTAGATGGGATTACAAGTCCATCCCACCACTTGAATTCTGGGATGCTGTAATTCTCGTCTCACGGAAGAGTTGCTAACAGTTTTTTGTAGCTTCCCAAGGGAGATGGTAAAGTCTCCTTCTTGAAAATCTTTACAAAGTTGCTTAGTCTTCATGTGTGTAGGCTGGCTGGTGGCTATCTTGATTCCCCAATGTCTGTGCCGAACACGTCTTTCTTTGTATGTTTGCTCATAGTTTGTTTTCATCTCCTTTTCATTAATTAGAAGATGATCTCCCTATAGTAATTTTTGCTTCTGAACAACATGGGTCCAAACATAGATTTTACCAGAGCCTGAGGAGGGCAGAAGCCTGCTTTTCAGCCTATAGCCATTCATTCACCTATCCATCCATCCACTCATCCATTCATATCCATCTTTTTTTCTATTCATCAGCCAACCTCTTTATGGGACTTATTAGAATTTGTTATGCTACACAAAGGATTGCCAGGATCATAAATAAGAAGCTTATTCAAATGAACTAAAAATGTTTAAATGAAAACGACCTGGAGATAGAGTTGCCAAAATTTAATCAAGGATTTAATTTGTAGCACAGGCCAGCCAAATGTATTTTGCCATTTTTCAGCTTGCTATTAGTATAAGGAAATTAAAAAGCATGGCGTCAAAAGAAAGAGTATCATAACCCTTGAAGAGTAATCCCATGCAGTAACTGATTCTCATTAGCCATATTATATCAAACTTGATCCTGAGGGCAAGAGGCTTGCAAAGTAAGACAAACATGGAGGCCGGGCATGACAGATTCCTTTACCATTTCCCAGTCAGATATCCCCCAGTGCAAATAAGCTGGCTTGCTGTGCTAAAAGGAACCTTGCAATGTTAGATTCAAAACTCCATCTTTAATGTCACATCCTGGCTTTCACATGATAGGGCAAGCTGCCATGAGGAGCTATCAGATGATTGGAAGATGGAAAGCAATACCCATGCTTTCAAAACCAGGCACTGAACATCTATGATCATTGAACAGCCTCTGGAACACTCAGCCAGTGACCTTTGCTTTGATTGAATGATGCAAAACATACCTCAATCATGTTTCCTCTATGAATTTTGTTGGATGTGAATCTATCTGAACCTGAAAATCCTCTATATGTAATTAAGGACTTCTCAAAAGAGAAAAGGATTTCGAGCTGGTAGAAATCAAGGCTGACAGATTGGGAATTAGAAGGGGCTTTCTAGGTAATATTACCTTTTCCCCTCATTTTCCAGAGCATAAAGCAGAAGGCCAGGGAGGGTCTTGCCCAAGGGAACACAGTTTTGAAGTAGCAGTCAAGAGAAGAACCAACAGCCTTTGACTCTACGTGCAGGGCACATTCTGGATCCATGAATGAAGAAGCATTTAGGAAGTACCCACTAGGTGTCAGGCACAGTGGTAAGGACTAGAGATACACATACAAAAAAAAGGCCAAAAAGAAAAGTAGCTCACAGTCTAATGGAGCACTGAAGTAGCTCTCTGATGCTGAGATTTATTCTGGAACACTCCAGGACACCTGTGCAACCTGGAGAGACAAGACCGAGAAATGGAACATGATGGAATGGGAGGGGTTTTAATCAAAATGAGATAAAAATTTTTTTTCTTCTTATCCACATTTGAATGAATGCAATGACCAGTAAGGGTGCTATTTTATTGTACCATAAATTAAAATCTTCTCTTGCTCTCCATAGTAACAATGATCATTTCCATAGCTTTTGAAAGTATTCATCTTCCTCTACATTCAAATAACTCTGAAAAATTGTACCACAAGTCTTACTACCATTTTAGCAATGAGATCACTATACTCTGAAAGGTTAACAGGAGTTTGTGTACTATCCCAAATCCAGTAAAAAGACACTGGGTCTTCTCCACTGTACCCACTATGCAAAGCTACCCATATGAGAAAGGTACCTGCATTCAAAAGCAACAGGTTCAATCTTCTCCATTGATGCCAGGGAGTATAAGACAAAGGTTTTAGGCTTATAAGATTCTAGGTTTAGAGCTTCCTGTGACTTTAGATGTCATCTAGTCCTACCTTTGCACTTTCCACATGAAGACATTGATCCCCAAGTCAAGTAATCAACACATCTTTATCAAATATCTACTATGCACTAGGTAGTAGGCTAAGTTCTGGGAATACAAAGAAAGTTTAACAATGCCTCCCCTCCCCTCTCAAAAATCTCATCATCTGCTAGCCCGGATTTGAAGTGACCTACTTGGTCATTTAAACAATAGATTGGCAGCTAAGATTTGAATCCAGATCTTCAGACCCCAAATATACTAGTCCTTTTGCTGAGGCTGCATAGAAATGCATAGTCCTTGTGCTCTTGTCAAGACTGTATGATTACATATCAACATTTCATCACAGAGGAGAAAAGCTGGTTGTGTTGGGAAATGCCTGTTAGGCACATTTCAGTGTCCACCTGGTACCAGCTAGATTCTGAAATATGTCTGGATCCCAGGCATGCTGGGGGGAGAAGGGACAGAAATAAGCATTCATTGAGAGCTCTGTACCAAGACTAAAACAATTTGTCAGAAGTCTCCAGAAGTGTCACAGAGAAGTAGAAGAGGTTCTCTAGCACTCAGAAAATATCTCAAGAATTCAACTAGGGTACTTTTATTTAAATAATGAAGTGACAAAATGTATTATAAAATTGAGTGAAGTTGAATATGAATATCCCAATAATAAACTTTGGATTCTCTTTCTAAAGTGATGTACTTGTTCCATTGGGACTTCGGATAAAGGTAAACCTTTCTCCCATTTCTTCATGTGGAGGGGGCCTTTCTTCTTTGGACTCTTTGTCATTGTTCTGTGCTCTTTATGAAGATGGATTGTTTCACTGTCATCTTGAAATTATTTTTTTCCCAGGGCCTAGGCACAATACGTACTATGTGCACATCAGGTGCTTAATAAATGTTTATCAATTCGGTTAGAAATAATGAGATAACAGAATTCAATTCAGCAATCATTAAATCACTCTTATATTCCAGGCATTATAAGGGGTAACAGAAAACCTAATCACAAAAACTGAAATATTCCTGCCTTCAAATAGTTTGACTTTTCTTCTTGTACACATTTATTTTATACCAATCAAACAGGATTGGGGGAGGGAAGGAGAAGGGGCTCTTCACCTAGACTGCATACAAATCTTATAAGGGATAGAATCCAGATATTAATTGAGGGGAGGGGTCACATAATCCCCATAGTAAATTAACCAGGGATTATAAAGACTTCTCTAACTCTAAGTCAGACAGTTGTCTGGGACCATGGAATTCAAATAGACAATTCTGAAGTTGAAAGGATTAATTTAATCCTCGCCTGGATGCATTCTGGCTGACTATTGTTGGCTATCTTCAGCTAATTGTTCATATCCTTAGTTCTAAAGAGCTGTCAGACAGATGATAGGGACAGAAGAGCACCAGACATGTCTCTAAAATATTTTCTAGTCATTCAACTGATATGTCACTAAACTGATGAAACTTGCATGTGTAAAAAGTTGTTCCTAAAATAAAGAGGAGGAGGATAAGAAGAAAAGAGGTATTGGTGGGAATTTATGCATTTTACCTTTATAAACTAAAAAGCAATGTTCTGTCTTACTACTAAGGTTGCTTTCTTCTCCAAATCATCTTGGCTATGCAAAGTGTAACTGTTTATGTGACAAAATGGCTTATGGACCTGATCCACCAAAGAAAAATGATAGCCAATCACTTTACTCCTCCTTCCTTGAGCCCAGCAAACAGTGCCTGGGTCAGTCAAGATTATTCTTAGCCTTTGAGGAGAAAGGAAAAAAAATGTAGATGCTTTGCTTTCATCTTTTACTCCCCGACTTTATTTATAACACTCCAGCAGATGTCAAGACAATTTGTTTTGTTCCTTGCTGCCTCTGTGTGATCTCTCTCTTCAGCAGAGTGTTCCCTGTGTGTGAGTTGCTCTGTTCAGGATCATTTTCAAAGCCTCGATTTTCAAAGCAAATTCACATACAAGTCAGTAGTATTTTAAAAAACAAAGGTTATCACATTTTTCCCCAAGGGGGATAGAAGAGAAAAGAGAGGTTGCTGTGAATACAGCAGGAGTTTATTTCACATGGCATATCTTGGAAATATCTCATCAGAAGTACTCCACAGAAATGGAGAGAGCAGCAGAGGAGAGGAGAGTGGCATGGGTTATTCAGACAGGAGTGAAATGCTCCTTAAGAACGTCTGAATTGACTAATGGGAATTTTTTTATGACGATATCACAAGACATGGATAGAGGGTGGAATTTTACTCTAAACTCTGAATGTAGTTCTTAATGAGAAAATCAGCTGTGCAAAATGCCCTGTTGGGCTAAGAGAAACCTCCTGACATTTCATCATTGGTGTTGAGGGGCAGTGGAATGTTGAGATTGATAAGAACCGAAAAATATTTCTGGGAGTGCATTTTCTGAACTTCTGAACGAGACAGTCTGTCTGATCCCAGCCCCCCTCTGCCTCTTCCTTATCATGCTCTAAGGGAAAAGAAAAGAAGAGAAAACCAAAGGCAATGAAAGTATCTTTAAGAGCAAAATGAACATTTGACAATAGAATTCTTCAGCAGCTGATGCTTTTGTGGCACAGGAGAGATAGTGGATGAGGAAGCACTTTTACAAAGCGAACATACCTGTGGCATCCTGACGTTTGTAGGGGAATCAATCATATACTTGAGCTCATTTGTTCCAGCAGACTGCAACCATAGGAAAAGGGAACTGCTTGTTCCAGAAAAGGTGTGAATAATGTGATAAAACAAAATGAGCTACAGATCCATACTTGCCAGCAGCCAAGAAATTATTCACACTGACACATGTTAAAGGTAAGAAGGATTTTCTGTCGAGAATATAGGTTTACATGGCGTTTTCTCAGTGTAGTTGGGGGAGTCGCTCCTTTCTGACTTAAGGTGAAATTATGTGTGGTGATAGCCCAGAAAAGTTGTTCTCCTAGAAGGGAACAGATTAAAATTCACAAAGCAAAACAGACACCTCACCCAGGGCATGTCTCTGCACGTTCAGGTGCTAGGAAAAGCATGCTGAATTGGGAGTCCAAGGACCGGGTTTGGATATTGGTTTGACCACTTTCCTGTCTCTGCATCTGGAGGTACTTTGGTTCTGTCTTCTGCAATTCCATTTCTTCATATAGTGCTCAGACTAGGTAGCATTTATAAAGCACTTTAGATGTGAAAAGTGTTCTGCAAACATGATCTCTTCTGATGCTCACCCTAACCTTGTTAGCTAGGCTAAGTTATTATCCTCCCAACTTTATGGAGAGATGGCAAGGGTGGTGCAATGGGTAAAGCTTGAGGACCTTGGAGGCCAGTTGGTCCAACCTCTTCATTTTATTTATTTATTTACTTTTTGCTTTTTTTTTTTTTGGAGGGGTGAAGGTAGGGCAATTGGGATTAAGTGACTTGCCCAATGTCACATGGCTAGTTTTTTGTGTGAAGTGTCTGGGGCCAAATTTGAACTCAGGATCTCCTGATTCCAGGGTGTGTGCTCTATTCACTGTGCCACCTAGCCACCCCCAACCTCTTCATATTATAGATAAGGAAAGTGAGGACCGGAGGGGAAGTGACTTGACCAGGCTCATACAGGTAATAAGTGACTAACCTGGGATTCATACCCAGCTCTCCCTAACCCTCTTTTCTTTTGCCATAGATCATCTGTGTTCTACATCTATTCCCTCTATTTCCTTCACCACATCCTTTATCTAGAACTTCCTTTTTGCCCATACCCAGAAATGTCTATGTCTAATGAGTCCTGACTCCCTTCCTGCACACACTTGGTCATCTTCCCCATCCTGATCTTGATATATGGGAAAGCCTAGGAATTCCTCCATTCCAGAAATGGAGGAGTAATGAGAGACGTTCATGACACAGGACAATTAGGTTGGGCGACCTCCAGTGTCACACAAAGCTCATAGGCTCCGGAGCAGGAAAGTGCAATGGACTACATCATGCTCTGCTGAGCTAAAGATCATATCCTCCTCCTTTCTTTCTCTCCTGAGGGACAGTGATCCAGATGTATCTTTTGCCTCCTCTTCCTCTGTTACCATCTCCATATCCCTGGGTGTCTAAAGTTAAGGCAATAGGCCTTCCTTCATACCACATATGGACTTCTTCCTTCTTCCATCACTATTTTGCTTCTTCTGTGAAAGTTCCCACATTCATATCCCAGCTCAAAACAGCAACAAAAAACTGGAACTATATCTTCTATCACTAGTATCAAACTCTGAGAAATGGGGGAGGGTATCACTAAACCATATACAAGGATCCTAGTAGCCCACATATTAACTTAAAAAGTACACATTCACATTGTTTTTTATTGTGGGGAGCTAGATGGTACAGTGGATAGAGTGCCAGGCCTGGGGTCAGGAAGATTCATCTTCATGCATTCAAATCTGACCCTACACATTTACTAGCTGTGTGACCCTGTGCAAGTCACCTAACCCTGTTTGCCTTATTTCTTCATTTGTAAAATGAGCAGGAGATGGAAATGGCCAAGCACTCCAAGAAAACCCCAAGTGAGGTCACAAAGAGTCATATGGGATTTAAAAAAAAACAACTAAAAATGTTTGATTGTATTTTATTGATTTTGTCAAGTATTTCTCAGTTACATTTTAATTTTTTTTGGACTTCACTTGGGAATGTTAGGGGACACACATTTGACACCTTTTTCTAGGATGATAAATAATACATTTGGATTTCATCAGAATCATCCTGCACATTTAATTCTATGGAGAATTGTCTATGGTAAATTCTAATTCTGATCCAATCTCAGCATAATGATTTATAATGAACAATGGTCCTTTGGAAGATAGCTGCTTTCATCTGTTCCCGGATAGTGTGTATAGTGATAGTGTGATAGTCTGTGTCTGTGTGTGTGTGTGTGTGTGAGTCTGTGTGTCTGTGTGTGTGTGCAAGTTTAGTATTTGTTTCTTTCTTGTCACATCTTGAAAATTGTTGTATCTCCCTTTCTTTGGTTGTTCAATTGTTTCAATTGTGTCCAACTCTTTGTGACCCCAATTGGGGTTTTCTCAACAAAGATATGGGAGTAGTTTTCCATTTCCTTCCCCAGTCCATTTTACATATGAGGAAACTGAGGCCCAAAGAAGTTTAAATGGAAGACAATTTTTCCATATAGTCAGCAAAACCATGATACCAAGCCAGGTCTTCCTAACTCCAAATCCAATACTTTTCCCAGTATACCACACTAAATTATTATTGTTACTGTGCTATATATTGAGAAGGCAGTGAATTCTTTGGCCTGGGAAACCCTTGAAAGAAGAGTAGAAACAATGATCAGGAAATATTTGAGGGTCTTTTTGTCATAGTCTTTCATCAATTCAATTAGTTCCATAAGTTAGCCTAAGAAGATCTGGGGATTTATAGGAATCACTACTTTTGTTAGTCACCTACTGCTGACTTATTCCTGAAAATGAAAAGAGCACCAAAATGATTGACCAACTGAGATACAATGATGCACACTCCTGTTAGAGGGGCCAGTCCCCCCTCACTGGGGGTAATGTCACAAACTGAGACCAGCTCAGCTTCTCTTTGTCTCCGTCTCTGTCTTTCTGTCTCTCTCTGTCTCTATATCTGTCTGTCTGCCTGTCTCTCTCTCTCCCCATACTCTTTCCCTCCCTTCTTTCTCTACTTTTTCTTCTCTTCCTTCTCCCCAGTTTATATGATTCTATAATTATTCAGGAATTCCTATTAATCCTTCATATCTTCTGACTTTTCTATTGGATCAATATAAACTCTCCTGTATTTGATGTATTTGGGGGCTGGAGTGCTTGTTTGGGAGCCAGGGACCCACTTACTGACATATGGAGAAATCCAGATATGAGTTGTATGTCATAAGTTTGTTAAGAAATTTTCCTAGAATAATTACAGGTGGAAATAATGAGCCAGAGAAAGAAAATGACCTTTAGAGGTCATCACCCAAGATCAGACTTAACTCATGTTATCACAGAGTCTTGAGGTGTAGGGGGCAGTGTTTGACCGTGGGTTACATTTTTATGTTTATTTAGCTTTTCTATGAAAGAGATAATATTTGCCTGGGAAAGAAATTAAAGAACTAAAGCTTCCTGTGCCTAGCTCCTTTTATCCAATAAAGGAGACTCCGTTCATATGGATTCGCAAGGAAATGTGTAGAACTTTAAATAGCTTTCGTTTTATAAGTTAACTTAGCCCATGCCCTGAATGTACTTTGTATATGGGAACAATGAGGGAAATGGGGCCATTTCGGGGTTTAAGCAGAGCGAGAGGGAATAATTTCCACCCCCTCTGCCTTGCCATCCTTCTCTGAAACAGAATCAGGCGCTCGTTTTGTGTTTTAGTCCCAAAAATGTTTGTTTTGGTTTGGTCTGGCTTTCCATCAAGTACCAGAAGAGAATGAGGGCGGTCATTGGGAAAGGGCCTCACATTTAGGGGATTTTCTTTATGCATCAGCGCAACTCAAGGCTTGATGCTGTTCTGATCTCTCTTGCTCCTTATGCTATTAACTTGTCAATTGTGTCAACTGAGGACATTCCTAAGAGGAATCCAATGTGCTGGGGGAGGGGAGTGATGAAAAGAGAAAGAGCAAAAACAAAACTCCATAAAATGCTTTGTGCCCTCAGAAGAAACCAGTTTACTTTAATCCAGTCTCTTTTGAAGGCATCCTATATGTTTCTTGACATTTGAAAGCCAAGAGGGCTCTTGTAAATAATCAGAAGGGGACTACCTTCATTCAAATCATTCAGTCCAGAGTATGTTGTGTCCCTAAGTGAGATTTGACAAAGATATCTAAGCATTGAAGTGGGATGATCAACTCACTGGGGGTTAATTCCCTAACCTCCCCCCCCCATCCTCCTTTCACAACCGAACCATTCATATCAGTTCTGTCATATAGAGAATCTGTTTCATGGTTGACAGGCTGAATGTCAATTTCAGCTCCATTTCCATGCATTAGACAAGCACCTAGCTAATTATTTTTAAAATAAATGATAAATAATAACTTCTAATTATCCCCAAAAGCCTTTTGTGTGAGCTGTCTTGATGTACTTCTTTTGGGTAAATGTAAAATATTGTCAATCAGTTAGCTAATCTTTATTAAATACTATGGGCTCTTATTGCATTATCCAAAAGTATCTTCCTGGCTGAAGGAGACTTTTCAGTTCTTTGAGTTTTGGTCCCTACTTTTTACATTCTCAGAGAAGTGATATTTTCAAAGTTTCAATGGAAGCAAGATGAGTTGTAAAAGACAGTGAAACAGTATGTTGCCTAGTCATTGTGATAACAATTGGCTTTGAAGTGATGATTAGCCTTATGAACTGAAGTGAATTAAATAAAAGAGTGATTATATATTTGTCTTTTCAGATTACAGATGTTTAAATGCCATTTTGTCAAATATACTTGGAAATACATCCATATTCACAAAGGCACATGCATGCCTGCCCTTAAGAGAGACGGTCTAATACAGTCCGTAGTCATACATAGGTCAAGGCGCAGTCTTGAGATCAGGAAGACCCAAGGACAGATTCTGCCCCAAGTTCCTACCCCATATACAACCCTGTATAAATGACTTAACCTCTTAGTGCCCCATCCAACTCTCGAACACTGGGATTGCTGAACATGTGCAGCTCATTATTAAGAGGGAATTTTCTTATCATCCTTCTCTTCATCATAATAACTAGCATTTTTATAGTGTTTTAAGGTTTACAAAGCACTTCAGAAATATCTTATAATATCCTCACAACAATTCTGAGAAGTTCATCCTATTAGTAGTATTCCCATTTGACAGGTGAGAAAACTAAGGAAGACAGCATTTCAGTGACTTACCCAGCATCACATAGCTAGTGACTGAGGCTGGATTTGAACTCAGGAAAATCAGTCTTCCTGACTCTTGGTCAGGCATTCTATCCACTCCATCATATAGCTGCTCCCTATAGATGTATATAAAGTGTCTCTTCTAAAAGAGTAGAAGTTCCCAAGGGCAGGGTTCATTCTGCTTTTGTCTTGGTATCCCCTTACCGCAGTGAGTAGTAGGCACTTAATAAAGCACTTACTGCTTGCTTGAGAGTTTCCTGAGGCATTGAATGTCATGTTGGTGGTTACAGGGCTAAAATGTGAGAAAGACAAGGTTTGACCCCAAGTTGTCCCAAATCCAGCACCCTTTAAGTACCTTGCAATATACTACACAGCCTCTCACAGTTGTATGTGAGTATGGAGACAAATCTTAATTTCATGAGGATCCCACATAGTGAATTGAAAGTAGTTTTAATTACCATCACTTTGACCAAAGGTCCCCAAAGGAAGGTTCCCATCCTCCAGTTGGAGGCAAAGCTCTTCCAAGGGCTGGGTACTGTTCTAGATATTTGGAAAGCAATGGTAAAAGCCCTGCCCTACAGGAGCTTATATTCCACTGGAAGAAGTAAGGAAAGAGAAAGGTCAGTTTCCTTTGGTTGATTATTTAAATTAAAGGTATCAGAAATGATGCTTGCGTATTATGGGCCAAGTCTTAGTATATGGTATAACAATGATAGTCCATCATCTCAGGAAAGTCCCAAGACTCCATGATGGAGCTGAGCTCAGTGAAGCTCTAGCCCAATGGGATTTTTTTTAATGGAAACCAGAGAAACTCTGTGAAGGGGGAGGGGGAGGAAAAGTAAACAAGAAGGAAACCAGAGCTACGTGGAAAATGTCTTTGGTCTTTTCTCTGTATACTACAACTCTATTCCATAGGTCCCTTCCCCAATCCTTGAATGACCCTCTAATTAAATGATGAAGGATTTATGCTTATCTATTAGCTTCTAGAATTGGTTATAGCAATCTTAAGTTATAAATAAAATGTCTTTGGGATTTAAACATCTTCCTCTTACTCAAGAATATGTTTGATTATTTTTTTTAGCATTTAAGTGCAAAGAAATTCATTTTTTAAAGGAGTTCTCTAGTTTTCTTCCATATCTTCCCTTCCCGTCTCCTCTTTCCTGTAGTTGGGAGATATAATTGAGAATGAGTTATTTAAAAAGAAAAAAAAAGCAACCTAACAGTTTTTAAAAATACACAAATGAACTTAAGAAAAATCATCGCCCTAAGCTTAATTTTATGACCTATATATACATTTCTTATTTTAAATTGTGCTAATAAAAATAATGCAGCAGATATTCTCAGGGGCTTAATTGTGTGTGTGTCTTTGTGTGTGTGTGTGTGTGTGTCTGTGTGTGTACTTGATGGTTTGTGAGATTTACTACATTGCTTTATAGAAATATTAACAGAGAAGCAGAGTGATTGCTCATAGTAGTTTTCCCTAAATTTAAAAAAGCCAGTGTGTAGGAGGAGAAGCTTCAAAGTTTGTTTATAAATACCGATTCACTTGGAGACTTATCTTAGGAAGAGGCACAATGTTGATCTCTTTTTAATTTTTTTTTTGTGCCTGAGATACTCCATGAAGAGGGATAGAAAGTAACACATTACAAATTGTTCTGATTTTGGATCCTTATTTTACAGCTTGATGAAAATTGTTCTATCAAGTGACTGTGAGTTGTGGCTTGCGGTGTGTCTTCTGGCTGACAGCTCCTGAAAGCATAAGGATGCTTCTAGTTCGTACTATAGTGGGTTTAATTTTATATTCTGTTCATAATGCATAGTGGAATGTGAGGCATAGTGATGAGGGAAATCTTTGAAGTACATTAGGAAATGTATCACTTTATTTCTGTAACTATTTCCTTAAATCCAATTGAACTTCATCTATAGGAAATTGTTAGCCTGAATTTTCATTCATAAATATCGGAAAAGTCTGACTTCTTATACTTCTATATAAACCAGATTCAGAACTACAAGATTTAGATTTTCATTGCCCAACTGTTTTAAAAAACCAGATGCAGGAACAAGTGTGTTTTTTTTATTAGCATCAAACAATTAAGAATTTCTGCTGGAATTTCTTAGATGGTCATACCACAATTTCAAGTCTGGAACTTTCTTGTCCCAAAGCAATAATGTTACCTTAGCGCTATATTTCTGATCATTGGAAATATTCAATTTAATTTCCATTGTCAAGAGTGGATTGTTTTGACTAGTTGCTTTTTTCATTTGGGGGTATAAGAGTGTTTTTCTCTTTGCCTTTGGAAAGTCTTGCATATTTATTTGACTTAGCTTTCATGTATTTCAACCTTAAGGACCCAAGAAGTAGAAACAGGATTTCCATTTGATAGCAAAAGGATGGTACATTTTAGGTGTATAATTATGGGTGATCATATGTATATACAATGTACATACGGAGAGAGTTAATTTATGACCTCTGTTTCATTGGTATACAGAACTCTTGGAGAAGAAAATATCATTAACTGTACCACAATTTATAGTATTAGAGATTTGTCACATTCAACTACATACATATACATATAGTATATGACCTACATTTCTATAATATATAGTACATATGTATACACGAACATATGCATGTAGTTTATATATAATATGCATTACGTGTGTCTATATGTGCGTGTTATATGTATACAGCTGTGTGTATATGTATCAATAATGAGATATTCACAACACCCATGATGGTTATGAATATGTTGGTGTAGTTTTGGATCACAAAATATAGCAAACTCTCCACATGGAAGGCAGAACCAAGGTCTTTATTCAGAAACCATAACACTGAGTCCCAAA
>JAQQSW010007373.1:0-13722 GCA_028646575.1 Pseudocheirus occidentalis | reverse complement strand
CCTGGAGTCAGGAGGACCTGAGTTCAAATCTGGCCTCAGACACTTAACAAAAAAAAAACTAGCCGTGTGACCTTGGACAAGTCACTTAACCCCCAACTGCCCTCCAAAAAGCAAAAAAACAAAAAACAATAATGCTGAAATATTAAGTTTTTTCTTTAAGAAAAGAATTGATATAGGAATAGTACTAAGAAGTTCTCACAATGATACTAAAACTTTTTAAAAATCAGTCTTGCTCCCAATATCTTGTCAGAAATAAAACAGCCTTATATTATGCTGAGGAAACGTCTCTGGAGCTTGTGAATACCTGATTGTGTTGTCTAGACAATAGTTGATAACCTTTGGGAAATTATTTTCCTTTTAACTGGTAAAAAAATATGAAAAAGAAAAATGCACAGAATTGTCATTTAATCCTGAATAACCAGTGCTATGGGGCCTTTGCTTGAGTATCTCTTGTATGCTTGGTGTACTTCCTGGTACTGCATGGGTGTGACATAAATAATAATTTAGACATCAAAACAATTTTAGTAGGACAGTGTTTTCTCAATGGAAAGCAGCAACACCCCAGCTAAAGGCATCTCTTCATCTTTCAATATTCTAATCCTTTTTAAAATAGAAGACTATCTTTTGATCTCTCTGAAGTGTCAGTAGAACCTATTATTAGAGTTTCAAAATGCTTATTAATTATTGCCAAGAAGTGCTGTATAGTACGCATAAAGCAAAGTGTCTACACTTTAGAAGAATTTGGAACCTGTATCTCCCATGAGATTCCTGTGGCACAGGGTTACCAATTTTAATTATGTAAGAGAGAAGAGAAACCAAGATGGTGGAGTTGTAGGAAGCTATACAGTCAAGTTCCCCTCTACAAAACTCCTATGAATACATTTAGAAAATGCACCAGACCAAATCCTGACAGGAAAATCCATAAAAAGTCCTAGTGAGTCATTTGTCCAGTCCATCTCAGCATATGGAAGAGAGAGAGGTCTGCTGACACTGGGGATGGGTAGGCTCAAGAGCATGCTGTACACAGAGCACTCCAGCACCCAAGGAGATTCTGTGCACCAGGGCAAGAGGATGTCCCAGACCCCTTCTAAGCTATCAGACCCATAATGGGGCACTGCAATGGGGACTGGTGCTAAAAATCGACATCTTTGTCACTCACTATCTAATTGGGCAGAGAAAACGATCTGCAGGAGATAATGTTCCTGGTGCTGAGGCTTTGCGCAGTGTACCAAGAAAGGAAGTTCAGAAGCAAGCAGCAATGGTGCGCCTCAGACCTTTGGGGCTGAGCAAGGTCTTGATTCCAGCATCTAGCCCAGTCTGCAGAGGAACCCCAGACCAAAGGGGAGCCTACAATTCTATTCCTTTGAACAAACAGAGCTTTCTAGCTAGCTGATAGAGTCTGAATCCAGCAGTATCTACTATTGCTCTGATCAAAGCTCAGATTGGGAACTTGCAGAACTCAGACTAGAGGGACAGCAGTCAGACTGCCATAGATCAGACTGCTTTGGAAGCACTAAAAGCTTATAGGTCCCTAGCCTTTCCCTGAGATCCTGGAATAACACAATACAGTATCCCAAGAAAATAGCCACAGGACCAGTCCATATCTTTCCTCTCAAAGTATAGCAGAAGGTAACTTTAACTTCAAATCTGAAGTTAGGAAATAGGGGAAAGTAAGGGAATAAGCATTTATATAGTACCTACTATGTGCCACGCAGAGAGCTAGGCATTTTTTTCTTTTACAAATTTTATCTTATTTGATCCTCTTAGCATCCCCATGAGGTAGATGCTATTATATTCTCCACTTTACAGCTGAAGAAACTAAGGCAAACAGGTGAGGTGACTGCTGGTAAGTATCTGAATCTGGATTTGAATTCAGGTCTTCCTGACTCCAAGTCCAATACCACCAAGTGTAGATAGTGGAAAACATAAATTACTTAAGAAAGAATTCTCTATTTGATTTTCTTCAAGTCTATCTGTTGGGAAAATTAGAGAGCAGCCTGGTAGATATTAGGCGTACACTGACACCTTACATATCACAATACATTCTAAGTGGATATGTGACCTTCATATTAAAATCATACTATTTAAAAATAAAAAAGGAAGCAAATCATGTTATATGTCTCTCACAGCTATGGGTAGCAGAGGCATTATTTTTCATTAATAGTTTTTAATTGATGTTTTCTATTTCTTACATTAACATGGTTATTCTGAGTATCTTTTCTTCTTGGCTCCCAGAGAGCCATCCTACATAACAAGTTTTGTTGTTTTTTAGTCATTTCAGTTGTGTCTGAGTTTTCATGACCTCATTTGGGGTTTTCTTGGCAGAGATACTGGAGTGATTTGCCATTTCCTTTTCCAGTAAACGAGGAAACTCAAGTAAACAGGGTAAAGTGACTTGCCCAAGGTCACACAGCTAGTAAGTATGAGGCCGATTGTGACCTCAAGAAGAGCACTCCATCCACTGTACCACCTCGCTGCCCCTAAGTCACAAAAACAAATTTTTTTAAAGAGAAAAAAACCCAGCAAAACTGATTGATATAGTGAAAATGTCTGAAAATAATGTGTAATGAGTAACATTTGTGGACCTCCCACCTCCATTAAGGGGTATATTGGTGTTTTCTTCTCATATCTCTTCATTTGAGTCATGCTTGGTCTTCATAATTCTTTTACAGCTATTTTATATTTTATTTCATTTTTTCTGTGTGTCATCGTTTTTTTTCACTTACATTGTTGTAATTATTGTGCATATTGTTTTGCTGAATCTACTTACTTCACTTGGAGTCCGTTTATGCAGATCTTTCCATGCTTATCTATATTCATCTCATACATAATTTCTTACCTCACAGTAATATTCTATTACATTCATTTGCCATAATTTGTTTAGAGAATCTTCAGTTACTTTATTTCCAGTTCTGTTATTTAAAAAATGGGCAGCTTAAATATTTTGGTGTATATGGGAACTTCCTTCTTATATACCAAGTTTCCTTGGTATATAATTGCAGTAGCAGAGTCTAGGATGCATATTCCTACCAAACAAGGAAAAGTGGGAATTAAAAAAGATAAGCTTATACCCCAAGGAAGCCTTTAACAAGAAGAAAGTCCTCACACATACCAAAGTATTTATGGTGGCACTTTCAGCGATAGCAAAGAATTGGAAACAAAGTAGATTCCCATTGAACTGATGTAAAATGAAATAAGCAGCACCAGGAAAACAATATACACAATTACTACAACAATACAAAGGAAAAGAACAGTCACACATGAAAAATAAAAATAAAATGTCAACTTTTGGGCTTTTTTACTTTATTGTTAGGTTTTACTGATTTTTTTCTCTTCTTTTTTGTCTTATAAATACTAATTGTCTTATGTACTGGCTCTCTGGGAGGAAGAAGGGAAAGAAATATAGAGAAAACAATATTAATGTAAAAGACAAAAGACATCAATAAATACATTTTTAAATGAATAGGGAAGCAGCTTTCTTTCTGAGAATAGACTTATGGCCCTAGAAAGATATAATTCTAGCCTGATGTAACTCTTGGAGACTTGAGGACTACTCCCCCTCAGCTATCCCTGACCTTGCCTGTCCCCTTCCCCCAAATTTTGTGTTGGCAGTGCAGGCATAAACTTTCAAGATAATTGTGTAAAAGGTCCATTTATTCCTATATTTTTTTTAAGCCCACTTAAATGGGCATTTGTAATGGGAATGGGAATTTGAAGATCTTCCCTGCTCCTTAATAGACCTAGGGGGGAGTTTGGAGACCTCCTCTGCTTTGAAAGTAAATTCTGCTCCCTAATAGACTGAACATAATCACATGGAGCCTGTGATGGAGGAAATTTGCTGAAGGGAAGCAGCAGAGTCCAGAGGAAGCTTCCCTGCTGTGAAGATAAACTCTGCCCCCTAAAAGGCTAAATATAGTCACATGGAGCCTGTGTGGGGGGGGTAGTTTTGCTCAAGGAAAGTAGCGCCCACAAGAAGCTGGTAGTGAGAGCTAGCCAGACTCTGGGAGGGAGAGGATGCTCATTAAGGGGATAGAGAGGTTTGTGAGTAAATATTGATTTTGTATTGGTTTGTGGGAAGGCTGAAGGATGCTGTGGCTCTCAATGTTATTATGGCTTCTGAATATCTTTGGTACTATGATGGAATCGGCTTACTGGTTTGGGGATTTGGTTTTCTGGCATCTAAATAAATCCTTCAGTTCTATCCTCTACCTGGAGAATCTGGTATATTTTGCAATCAACTGTCATGGGATACTTATAGACAACAGTCTTTATTGTGATTGTGGGTGCTGTAAATATTGCATTGGCACTATAGCATTGCATTTTAACAAAAGCCTTTTCTATATCTATTAATGAAATCATATGATGTTTCCTTTTTTGAAATAAATACTATTTATGATGTTTATAATTTTCCCAATATTGAACAAACCCTGAATTTCCAGCATAAATCTTAGCTGTGCATAGAATATAATCCTTTTAATATGTTGCAGTAGCCTCTTTTGCCTTAATATTCTTTAGAGATATTGGTCTATATATTTTTCTTAATACCTGTGGTTTGGCTATTAGGACGTTTATCTCAAAGAAAGAATTTGATAGCTTTCTTTTTTTTTTTTTTTTGAAGGGGGAAGAGCAGGGCAATTGGGGTTAAGTGACTTGATCAAGGTCATAAGGCTAGGAAGTGTTAAGTGTCTGAGGCTGGATTTGAATTCATGTCCTCCTAACTCCAGGGTCAGTGCTCTATTCACTGTGCCACCTAGCTGTCCCCCCTTTCCTATTTTTGCAAAGAACTTATGCAATATTGAAGTTAATTATTTTGAGTGTTTGATAGAATTTGCTTATATAACCCTTTTTTCTGGAGATTTTTTTTCCTCTGGGAGTTAATTTTTGGCTTTTTCAATCTTTTCCCCCTGAGACTGTATGATTTTAAGCTCTCTATTCCTTGTTCTGTTAATATGGGTATTTAAAAAAATAAGTTCATCCATTTCATTAGAGATCTCAGTTTTGTTTACATATAATTGATAGCATAGCTTCTAATATTTTCCTTCATTTACTCTTATTTTGTTATGAATTCATCTTTTTTCTTTTTTTATTTCAGCAATTTGGATTTCCTCCTTTTTGATCAAATTATTTAACTATTTCATTAGGTTTTGCTTATATAATTAATGATTTTTAAAATGTCTCTTTTCAGAATTAGATCTTTTATTGTTGCTTTTCTTGTGTTTTTTAGCTGCATAATTAATTGAACTCTTCTTTCGCTATTGTATTTATGAAAGTGTATAGAAATATAAAATTTTTCTTAAGCATTGGCTATATCCCAAAAGTTTTAGATTGCTATTTTGTTGTTATCATTTTCATTGATAAAATTATCTCTTCTTTCAATAATTTGTTTTTTGATACATATATCTTTACAATTATATTATTTAGTCTCCACTGAAATGTGAAACCATTTGTCAAGTGTCCTTTATTGATTGTAATTTTTATTGCATGTGGTCAGGAAAGGATATGTTTAAAAAAAATTTTTTTTGCTTTTCTTCATTAATGAAATTTTATACTTTACCATAGAAGTTCTTAACGTGTGGTCTGATGAGCTTTAGGAGTTCCTAAGACGCTTTTGAGCAGTCCACAAATCAAAAACTATTTTCAAAATAATACTAAAATGTTTTCATTTCCAATATGGAAGATATCAATAATTACAACCCACATAAATAAAATCCTCTGGGAGTGATCCTTAATAATTTATTTTTATTTTTTGTCTTTTTGGAGGGGGGAAGGCAGGGCAATTGGGATTAAGTAACTTGCCCAAGGTCACATGGCTAATAAGTGTGAAGTATCTGAGGCAGATTTGAACTCAGGTCGTCCTGACTCTAGGGCTAGTGCTCTATTCACTGCACCACCTAGCTGCCCCTCCTTAGTAATTTTTAAGAGTTTAAAGGAGTATCAAGATAAAAGAGTTTGAGAATTGTCATATTAATATATAGTAAGTTTTTGTAAAGGTGCAAAACACACTGCACTCTCCTTTCTGTTCTCATTCAATAATTTCCAGAGGCTTAGCATATCTAACTTTTCTACAATCCTATTTAGGTACTTAATTAAATTTTGTTTATATTTTTAATTAAAATTGTCTAGGTCTGAAAAGGCATACTGAAGTCAACTACTATAGATTTGCTCTTTATTTCCCCCTATAATTCAGGTTTTTTTTTTTCCTTCAAGTATCTGGTTATTATACCATTTGATGCCTGTATGTTAAGTAGAGATATTATTTCATTATCTGTGGTGTATTTAACATAATGTAGTTTTTGCCATGCCTATTTTTACTATTTTTACCATGCCTATTTTTACTGTTGTCCTTTATGAGATAATGATAGCTACCCCTTTATTTAATTTGTTTGAAGAATAACTTCTCTTCTACCTTTTCATTTTAATTGTGTGAATCTTTATATTTCAAAGATCTTTCTAGTAAATATTTTGGATTCACTTTTCTTATGCATTCTGCTACCCTTCTCCATCTTATGGGTGATTTTATCTCATTGACATTCACAGTTATAATTGTTAATTATAATATTATGTATATCTATATCATATATAATTATAATTTTCCCTCCATCATTCTTATACTTTCTCCCTCTTTCCTCTACAAAGAAGAAGATGACAGGGAAGGAATGTGATCAATACTAGTAATCTAAAATTAAAGTGTTCTGATACCAGTCACTTGCCCCAATTCTGTTCACATAGCCTAGACTACTTTCCTTCATAAATCTCTTCCTCTCTCCTCCCTGCCTATTTCCTTAGTGAACTGAATGCATTTCTACACCAAACCCTTGGTCTGTCCTCAACCCTCATTTTATTTTTTCAGTTAAGAGAAGAATGAGGTTCACGAGATGTCCATTTTTCCCACCCTCTCCCCATAGTTGCATATTTTTCTTTTTATATGAAATATAGTAGTTTCACGATGGTGTTAACTTTTCCTTTCCCTTTTCCCCCCTCTTTTTAAACAATCCTAAACAAAATCATCGCAGTCCTATCTTTGTCTTTCTTTTCTCCCTCTGTTACTCTTGAAGAAAGTGTGATTTTGAAGGGAACTTTGTTTTTTCTTCCCTATTAGAACATAAATACTTCACCATAATTTAGCCCCTTCCAACTACTCAGATATATTTACCTTTCCAGCTTTCTCTTATCTCATGTTTTGGTGTTGCAAAGATTCTCACTAGCTCTGATCTTTTCACTAAGAATGCCTGAAAGTTCTCTATTCTGTTGTCTTGAAAGCCTCTGTTTTCCTCCTGTTGGATTATAATGCTTTTCAAGATTCTTGATTGTAACTTTTTTCTTTTGCCTTTTGTAATTTTGCATTTTAAAGTTGTTTTTCCTTGTCCTTTATGATAGTTGCAGCGCAGTGTTGTGCAATTTTTGGTATTTGAGTCTTTTCTTTCTCACTACTTGCTCCTTTTTTTAAAACCTGGAGGCTTGGAATTTTGATTATAATATTCTTGAGTGTTTTCAACTTTTTTTAAAAGGATGTAATTGATGGATTTTTCATATTGTTACTTTTGTTGCCATATGATTCTAGCAGATCTAGTCGGGTTTTTTAATGATTTACTGAAATATGATATTCATGGTTTTTTGTGTTGTTATTAAATATCAGGGAGTCAAATAATTCTTAATGATTTCATTTCAATTTGTTTTCCAGGTTTGCTTTTTAAAAGTAGATACTTTACATGTTCTTTTAATTATTGATCAGTCTATCAACTTTGTTCTAATATCGCTTGTCTCATAGAATCATTGAATGGTTTGTCCATTCTATTTTTTTCAGGGAGTCCAATACTCAGGTAAAGTTTTCCAATTTTTTTATTCTAAGATATTTATTTTTCCTTTCAACATTGTCAAAGCCTTGAATTTAATTTTTTTTATGTCTTGCTTCATTTTACTTTTCTTGAAGTGTTTGAGATAAAACCATTCTTTCCTGTTAGTCTAATATTTGTTACTTTCTTTGTCTTAGACTTCTAGGATAACCCATAGTTATTTCTTCATTGTGTTAGGAATTTTGTTCTGTTTACTAATAATACCAACCTGTTTTTGGATTGGTAGTTTGTACCAGGGTCAGACTTTCCCCCATCCTGTATTCTTGGATATGGATGGCAGGCAGTATTTGTTCCTGTCTCCTCTGTAGGCTGGAGGTCATTGCCATTATAGTTCTGGACGTTCCTATAGTACTAGGCGCTGCCTTCTAACACTCTTTTGTCTCTCATCCAGTGACCCAGTGTAGCAGTTGGCCTTGACTCTGTCTCTATCTCCTTTTCCTTGTATGATCCTCAATTAGGAATTAACTCAGTTGTCTGCTATCTTGGCCCTGATAGGCCCCAATCACTTATCAGCAATCACATCAATTTTCATACTTCCTGCAAGGCTCCCTGGTATGTGCACCTGGTTGTTGAACTGGCCCAATCTCCCTCTGTATCTTGCCTACTCCAGGGCATGCACTGACCTATGAAGGGCAAACTCTGTCCTCTACTGCTGCTCTGACAGGCCAAAGCTGAGGTCCAGCTGGTTTCAGGCCCATTTTAAAAGAAGCCACAGTTCCTTTCCACCTTCCCTGATATGATTCTTCTCAGAGTGCCCACAGGCTTCTGTCCACTTCTGTGTAGTGCTGGACTAGATTGAGTAGTTTACAATTTACAGATTTCTTTTGGGTCTTACTAATCATGTTCCATCTGGTGCCCTTTTAGCTCTTTGGTAGGGTGTTTGTGTGAGGGCTAGGCTCCTCTGTTATTTTTCCCATAACAATTTTAATTAGATAATCTTAGAAACCTTGTGCTCCTTCCTTCCCAGTTTACTACTTTAAAACAATACATAGCCTAGATTAGCTCCCAATAGATCCATCTAATCTACTACAGGGTATTGCAGTGGGGATAAAAAGACATATCCATTTTACTTTCCATACATCTACTATACATTCATGAATTGTCTATGAGGCTTTAAAATCTACTTCAAGGTTTACTAAATTCCAACACAAATTCATAACTAATTCTACACTCAAATATACAACTGAATTTTAGTCAACTGTGTCTGAGATCATTTGCATATTAAAATATTCATGCAGTAGGACTATGTTTAAAGTACTTTGGAACCATTAAAGTCACATTCATGCTTATATGAATCTTTTAAAAATGAACTAAAATCATAATTTTATGGGAACGTAAAGAATTGAATTTCATGAGTTGAAGACATAGATCCAGAGGAGTTAATTCTACTATTTCAAATATATTCAAACCTTTATACATACAACCTATTTTAGAGTCAAACTGTGTTAGTTTCCATTTATATTTTCCAGTGTTAGATAGAAGTCTGCAATTTGAGTCTTCACATACCAGTTTTTCATTTCCCTCTTGAGGAGTTTTCTCAAGTAAAATATTTTTATAACTGGTCCTGAGTAAACATTTTTATGATCTTAGGTCTAGAAGGGACCTCAGAGGTCATCTAGTTCAACCCTCTTATTTTACAGACGAGGAAACTGAGGCCTAGTGAAGTGGGGACTCTCTCAAGGCAGTTAGGCGGCACAGTGGAAAGAACACTGGGTCTGGAGTCAGGAAGTCCCAAGTTCAAATTCAATTTTAAATATTTACTTGCTGTGTGATTCTGGATAATTTACTTAATCTCTGACTCAGTTTCCTCAACTATAATATGGGAATAATAATAGTACCTACTTCTCAGGGTTGTTGTGAGAGTCAAGTGAGGTAGTATTTGTAAAGTGTAAAAGGCTTAGCACAGTACCTGACACATAGTAGGTGCTTAATAAGTGTTTGCTTCCCCCCTCCCTTCCTTCTTCAAGATCACACAGATGATAAGCATCAAAAGAGGGATTTGAACCCAGGCCCACTGACTTCAGAACCAATGCTCTTTCCATTACATTAGGCACTTTTATTTTTTTTCAATATTTATGAAGTAGTTAATATTCTCACATCTCTGAATAACATCAGCACTGTCATATATCTTGATAATGGAATTAACAATCATAACAAAATAAACAATTTTACATAGCATATAAAGGTTTATAAACACTTTCCATATGCCTACCCTATAGAAATATATCTACAAATGATACCAGTTGTATTATTATCATAAACATTAATGATATTGGAGAAGAGCAACTATGAACTTTCTTTTCTGTACTTTATTTTTAATGAAAATTTAAAACATTTTTTTCCTTTTCCATTCAAAAAGAAACCCAGAGACTGGCCATATCATCGTTTAACCACTGTGCCACCTCGTTTCTCCATTTGTAAATATAGGTGGGTATCCATGACACAGCTGAGTAAAAGTTGCATTAAAGGGCTGCATGCAGCTAGCCTTTGGTAGTATGAGCCTTTGATAATAGAGGCGCTGTCTATTATCTTTCTGGATTGTATCACAGATGAGGAGGTTGAAAAGTTGGAAGGTTTAAATGATCTGCCCAAGATCACACGACTGGTAACATAGCAGTGGGAAGCTGTTTCCCTGCTGTTTTTTTTTTTTTTTAGTGGCCTGATCCTTTACAGACATGAAGAAATTCAGTCTCAGTCAACCAGTCTTACTTAATTATTCCTAGGACCAGGGCCAGAAACCTTTTAAGAGAGAATATTTTGGGGGTAAGAAAGGGGTAAAATCTTTGGAATAGAACTTTTAAAAGTCACATTACACTACAAATGATTTTTCATTGTATGTCAAAGACTTTACACCAACCTCATAATGCTGATTTAAACATTTTACAACTTAATCTAATGTATATTTCATTGTAGATTGAGTGCTGAAAGGAAATTTGAAATCATGTAGCCTAATACGTTCATTTAGATTCCTCTCCAGGAAACTTGAAATCATGTAGCCCAATACGTTCATTTAGATTCCTCTCCTTTGTTGAAGGCCAACATACTGGGAACAACTGGCTTCACTTTTTCCCCTTTACTTTTAGTTATTATCTGGGAGTAAATTAAATACGCAGATATCGCGAAGAATGAAGAATGGGTTTGAATGTTTGAAACTATTTTTTGCCCTCTGAGTCAGCAGAGAGATTCAGAGATAATTTGCACATGAATATAAGTGGGGTGGCACATGTACATGGGTAGGATAGGACAAAATAAACACATAATAATTATTTATTATCTCCAGAAGACAAATTATAAACTCCATGATGGCAGGAATGGTGTCAGCTAAAATTTATATATCCTCTAGTGCCTAGCACAATATCCTATACATGTTTATTTAATTTTGGGTTGTGATTGAATAGGAGACTAAAATCTAGGCTTCCTAAATCCTAATCTAGTGTTCTTTCAGTTATACTTTTGAAAAAGTATAACTTTTATTGGTAGCTTTCATGTTTCTATTATAGTAATTTCTGGATATAGTACCTTCCTACCCCCCCTGGAATTGAACTTTCCCTTGTAACAAAGGGGGAAAAAATGGGCAAAAAGCAAGCAATACTATGATGGTGTCTGATAACATAGACAACATTTTCTCTTTGTAGTTTCCCAGTCTCTCTGCTTAGGAGGGTGAGGTATGTTTCATTCTCTGTTCTTTGGGACAATTACCTTTTAGTGGATTTACATTGATATTGTCACTACACCTATTGTTCTTCTGGTTGTTTTTTTCCCCCTCATTCTGTATCAATTCATACAAATTATCCCATATTTCTCTGACTTCTTTGTATTTATAATTTCTTACTATACAATTAAATTCCGTTATATTCACATGTTAGAGTTTGTTTAGCCATTCTTCAGTTGATGGGTACCAATTCATTTCCAATTCTTTGCTACCACAAAAAGTGCTGTTATGAAGATTTGGGTGTTTGTAGGACCTCCACTCATTTTTTAAACCTAGAAGTAAATATATGCTCAGTAGTAGAGCTGCTAATGGAGTTGGGTTAAAAGGTATGAACAGTTTGGTCACTTTTCTTGCTGGTAGAGTAACAGATAGAGTACTACATTTAGGTGAATTCAAATCTTGCCTATGATGTTTACCAGCTGTGTGGCCCTTGGCTAATCAACGTGTCTAGCTCTAGTTTCCTCATTTGTAAATGGGAACTATAATAGTTCCTACTTCACGGAGGATCAAATGAGATAATATATTACAATGCTTCACAAACTTTAAGTTATTATTTAATGCTAGTTATTATTTTCTTGTCTAATTCCAAATAGTTTCCTCAGTTCACGGACCTCCTATGGTATACTGGAATCACTATCTCCTTACATTATCTTTAACATTGATTCTGCTTCTCAGTCATGTTTGCAAAATTTCCTCTATCTCTTATTATGTACTTTTTGAATAATTTCCATGTTAATTTAATGTGAAAAAAATAGATAGCAACTACTTCTGATCTGTACCAGTTCTCATGTCACTTTGGATTAGAGTAGTTGGTAGAAGAGTTAACACTGATTATAAAGCAATTCTGAATTAATCAGAAGTACAGGAGGGGACACAAGATGAGCAGGGGTGGCACTGACATTTATGTTACCCAAGCTAGAGGATAAGAACTCTTGGAATTTTTGCCAAACATAGTATGTTATTGATCTTGAAGGGCATTTTATCCCTTGCCTGCTGCTTAACTGTTATACTCTTGGGTCCTCTCTCTGACAATCCCCTCCAGGCTCTGCTTCCTCTGGCAACAGCAACAGAAGGTGGGCAGTTGGAGTTTGGGTCCTCTCAAAGGGGTATGATAGGGATGAGATGTTCCAAATGCTACTTGGTCAGAGCATTGTCTAGCATTTTGGGCCCCAAACACAAATAGTTATAGTAATAATAAATACATGTACATAGTCCTTTAAGGTTTACATAGCACTTTCTTCATTTTCCTTAGTACTGCAAAGAAATTATTAATCACATTTTATACATAATGGAGATTTGACTGAAGCATACCCCATTGCACATGTATGGATCTAAGCTGAACTTCCTTGGCCACTCTTCAGGACATATATATCCAGAATAGAAGGACTTTAGGGTAATGCTGCAGTCTGCTGGTCCCCATGCTAGAAGCAGGGAAAGGGGCTCTAGGTCAAAGAGGATTGGTCACTGAGCCAAGAAGAACTGATGACTATGTAGACTTTAAGGGAGATTCTACCCTCTGACATTCCCCACCACCCCCACGCCAATTATTTTGTTCAGTCATTTTTGTTCATGTCCAACTCTTCATGACCCCATTTGGAGGTTTTCTTGGCAGAGACACTGGAGTGGTTTGCCATTTCATTCTCCAGATCATTTGACAGATGAAGAAACTGAGGCAAACTGAGTTAAGTGATTTGCCTAGGGTCATACAGCTAAGAAGTGTCTAAGGTCAGATTTGACCTCCAGGAGATGAGTCTTCCTGATTCCAGGCCTGGCACTCTATCCACTGTGCCACCTAGCTGTGCCATTGTAGACAGATTCCTCCTCCTCATTTTCTCCCCCTCCATGCAGTTATGGCTTGAGATTGCACATGACACTGAGAACATGTGTGTGTAACAGCAATCAGCTTAGCAGATACTTAGCACTTAGTAACTTAGGGCTAAATATGAAAGGTGTGAGCCCTGTCCACTGTTGAGAAGGCGTGAACTCCCTTGTTGACATGGAAGAATGGTATTGGCTGAGACAGGAGGACAGTTCTGTATATAAAGAAGAATTCTAGAGACAGAGAGGCAGAATTGGAATTTTCCTGTTGGAGGAAGAAGGATTACCTCAGCATCTGGGAGCTGAAGAAGTGAGTTGGAGTTTTCTTGAGAGAGAGAG
>JAQQSW010007372.1:0-13722 GCA_028646575.1 Pseudocheirus occidentalis | reverse complement strand
GGGGTGGGAAGGCGAATGCAAAAGCCCTAACGGAAGAACAAGAGACTGGGGCAAAGGGTGGGGGGAACGAATGCAACTGCCCCAGTGAAAGAACAAGAGACGCGGGTAAGGTGGGTAGCGGGTGCAGTTGCCCCAGTGGAGGAACAAGAGATGGAGTGAGGGTGGGGGTGCGGAGCTACAGAGAAGCCGATGCTCTTTCAAACGAAGGGAAAGACAGACGCGGCCGGACGGTCCCCAAAAATACAATCGGCCGCGGACTGAGCTGGGGAGGGGGAGGCCGGGGCCGGAGGCGCGGAGGGAGGGCCGCCGCTCACCTTGGCCTTGTAGCTGGGCAGGTTGCAAAGGATGTCGGTGCGCAGCGCCTCCTCGGCCAGGCTGCGGGCGCACAGGCTCCGCCACACCTCGCTGTTCTCGTCGCCGTGCAGGCAGCGGTACCAGTGCTTGCACACGAGCGCGCAGCTCCGCAGCTCGGCCAGCTCCAAGTACGAGAACACGAGCTCCAGCACTCGGCTCGGCAGCCGGCCCCCGACCCCCAGCGACCCCGAGCCTCCTCCTCCGCCTCCACCGGCACCGCCTCCGCTGCCGCCCGGGGCCGCCGCCGCCACAGCCGCCGGGGGCGCCGCCGGAGCTGCCATCGCCGCTCCCCAAGCCGCCCGGAGGCCGCCACGACCGCCTCCCGCCGTCTCTGCCCCGGAGGCCGAATCCGGCTCGGAGGCAGGAGCGGCTCCCTCTCCGGCCCCACTAACCGCCGCGCCGAGCTCCCGCCCCCACCCCCGCCCGCTCCGGGGCGTCCGCTAGCCCCGCCCCACTGTGGGCAAGGGACGCCGCGTCCGCGCGCTCGCCTCAGCGGTCCCGTCACTCCCCTTCCTTCTCTCTCTCCTCGCGTCCTCTCGCCAGCTCCTCGCGGCTGGGCGCAAGCGCGGTAAGCGTCCGAGTCGTACGGCCGCCGAGCAGCGCTCCTGCGGCTCCGCCATGCCGGTTGAGGGCACGAGGCGAAGACGTCGGTCCTTCGATAGGCTCTTCTTGGACCCGGATGTGACTGTTCCAGAGACAACGGACGGCGAGGAGCCCATCCCTGGTGAGTCGGTTGAGGATTGGGCGCTGGGCCATGAGATCATCAGCAGGCGCCGGGAGGGCCAGGTGTCCGGACAGGTAACGGCTTGAACTCCTCGGGACTCCCAGCTTTTAGGGGCTTCTGGCTTGTCCGGCGCCCGGGCGGCCGCTTTTGTTATCGGGGATTATTTCTTCTAAGTTCAGGACTACCTGCCATGGGCCCTGGAGCTACCTGGGTCTGGGCCCGGCCGCCTACAGACCGGCGTCTTCTCTGTCCCTATGTGACGGCCGGGCCCGTGCAAGGGATGCGTTCGACCAAATGATTTCCTGGGATCGTAGTAAAAGGGGTACTTGGAGCTGGAAGTATAATTAGTTGGTTTCCCTGTAGGCGAATTGCACCCTACTCCAGCTCGTTTCGTGGACTGAAGGAATGCGTCTTTTGGGCTTTTTTAAAGTTTTTTGTTTTTGTTTTTGCTGTATAAAGAACGACATAGAGACTTGCTAAGATACAATTAAAAGTCTTGGGCAGCAAGGGATCTGGCGGGGAAAACCCCAGTCTTATTACCTTTTCTTTAGGCCACCTTAGTTATTAAAGAATTTTTACAGTACCCAAACTCCTTTTAATAAGCCAGTTAAATATCTTATAACCCTTATAAAGATTTCTGTCTAGATAGATAGATAGTGTCCTACATAGGTTATATAGATACCATATTTGCATATAGTATATTTGTATCTATTGTATATGTTTGTATCTACATAACCTATATAGGATACTGTAACTATAATATTATCTCTAATTCTGGAGGAGGGGGAGGGACCTGTGGCTTCTTTGCAAAGTAGAATGTTGTCTTTGAATATTATTCTATATAGTTGTTTCCCCCCTCCCCTCCGAACACACATTAAACAACCCTAATTCTCTTTGCTTTTCTTGATAAAGCCATTAGGATCATTTTGGGTCCTATAGACCGGTTCCTTTTTTTACCCTTTGTCTAGATAAGACTAAATTAAGAATTGACCAGTGTTTGATTGCCACATACAGAATTTCCTCTTTTCTTCCTACACTATATACTCCAGTGATTGTGTACTTGTACCAAGGAAACTATTCTAATGTTAATTTAATGAAGAACTTAACCACCTCTAGGATAGATTCTTTTCTATGGTAAACCCTACAGAAATGCAAAGTGGTGAGTATTGGTCGTTGGCATCACCTCCCTTTTTTAGCAGAATTTCCTAAAGGTTCAAATGAACCCAGGAACCTAAAGGTCCCCATTAGGACACCCTGCACAGACTTAGCCTAACTGAGAAATGCCCAGAATCCATAATAAAACTATTTCTTCTCTAACACCAATGGAAATTCCCATTGCCTGTGTGAATGGATCTCAGATATTAAGGGGTGAACTATTTCTAATGTTTTTAACCCTATCAGGAGTTGTTTGATTTTTTTTTTAACATTGACTTGTTAATCTTGATATAGGAGAGAAGGACAGGGAAGCATTTCCTCCCAAGAGGTTCTAAAAAGGGGAAATGATGCCAGAGACAATTTTTACCCACTTTACAAGAGAATTTCACCACTGGACATGTAAGAAACTGAGTGGAACTCATTCTGAGCAATCTTTTCCCTCTGTGATACAAGAACAGAAATCATCATGGTGGCATTTCATTTCTGAAATGTTGTCAAGATCTGATTTAATTCAGATAGAATAACATTCATTAAGCAAACACTTATGTCATCCTTGTGTATGAGGTACTCTGGTAAGCTGTTCCCTCCCACTATTTCCCCCTTCCCCCAATTCTGACTAGTTTATTAAACTAGTGGTGAAAGGTAGCATTTGAGTTTGTCAAACACTAATAAATAATTCCCCTTGATTATACCAAAAACAGATTTCAGGGAGGTGGAGATAAATTATTGGTCCAGGATAATCTATCCAGTAAATACTGATTGACCCAATAAATTTAGATCCACCCATAATGAGTGTGGAAATTCACACCTTTCTTGCCTTGACAATGAATTTGCTGCTAACTTGACACACCCCATTGTGAAGGCCCCACTTTAATTTTCTGACTAGCTTGGGTGGGCAGTTAACCTCACCCCTATGAAAGGAAGACTCCCTAAATGTTCTTATCTTAGGGCACCAAATTATTATTGTTTCCATCAGGAAGTATTTACAGGAAGTTCATTTGATTTTGTTTAGGATATTTTGTTAAAACTAAAATGTCAATTTATTAACTTTCTAAAATTGATCATTAAAAACTGGAATTTCAAAACTTAAGTTGATCCTTTTCAGAGAAAACTTGATTTTAGGCAATATGATACAATAGAAAGTGTGCTAGATTTGACATCAGAAGACCTAGTACCAAATTCCACGTAAGAGGGTAATCATAGTTCCCATTGATAGTGCTGTAATGTTTGCAAGCCCTTTATATATACTATCCAGTTTGATCCTCACAACAACCCTGTTATATTCATTTTATAGATGAAACTGAGACTCAGGTATTCAATAAGAACCTGCTGAGGGTCACAACTGTTAGGTGGCAGAAAAAGAATGTAAAGCCAGGTATTCCAAATTCTTCAAGTATAGCACTCCCCATAAATCTGGAGCTGGAAAGCGCCTTGGAAGGGGCCTGGCCCTACTCTCTCATTTTATAAATGAGGAAAGTTATGCACAAAGACCTTGCCCAGGGTCACTCAGAGAACATGTTAGAAAAGCCAGAATATCAACCCAAGCGTTCTGATTCCAGATACAGCACTCTCTTCTCTGTATCATGCCTGTGTGACCTTAGGCAAATCATTTACCCTCTCTGGTTTTCTATTCAGTTATAAAATCAATTGCTAAAATTCTTTGTCAGCCAGTCAGCATTACTCAAATCCACTCTGAGGGAGATGCAAAAGAACTGGAATTATATTTAGCAAATATTTCTTAATTTCATTCTGTTAGGGATTCAGTTCTGACACCTGATTAAATTCATATGTGTTATCTTAAAGCAAGAATAACTTTGGCAGTATAATATTTCCCCATTCCAAACTACACTAAAAGTGGAGTCACTTGGGCCCTGGTCCTATGACTTGCTTACTTCTAAGGACAAATCGAGGCAACCAATACACCCTGAAAAATTATACTTTGGGGAACTCTGTAGATTGTTAGACCATATCATTTAGGCAAAAGTAACATGTAAAAAGGAGACCTATATTTTAATCCTGGCTCTGTCCCATAATATCATTCGTTTTAGAGTTGGAAGGAACCTTAAGAAACTGAGGCTTTACGTGAGATGTCCAAAAGTACTTAGGTAATAAGTGGCAAAGCCAGAATTTTGACTCTGGCTTCTAATCCAGGGCGGGTTAGTATTTCTGTGTCTTTATTCTAGTTGCTTCATTTGTAAAATAAGGAAAGGACCTGATCTATCCACCTCACAGTGTTATTTTGCGGGTTAGATGAGGTAATCTATACCAAAACATTTCAAAAAGCATAAAGCACAAAACGAAACTAAAGAATTACAAGTGAGTTGATTTTTGTCCAACTTATTCAGATGCTTATGTCTCAAATTTCATCTAATTATGTTTGTTGCATTTTAAATTTTACTTTTAAAAATATTTTCCACCTTGTTTTTTTGCTTTTTTTTTTGGAGGGCAATTGGGGTTAAGTGACTTGCCCAAGGTCACACAGATAGTGTGTGTCAAGTATCTGAGGTAGGATTTGAACTCAGGTCCTCCTGACTCCAGGGCCAGTGCTCTATTCACTACGCCACCTAGCTGCTCCTTCCACCTTTTTTTAACATTTAGATTAGACACTACAATGTTATTTTTGTGTACCACAATTACGTTCTTAAAGAAAATGTTAAATTTCTATTTTTTTCCTTCACAGACTCTTCTGAACTATTATGGCAGTCAAATGGACTGGTGGACATTCTTCTTCTATTCTGTGCTTGGGTGCAAATAAAGAAGGGCTGGTGGCTTCAGGAGCAGAGGGCGGTGACCTCATAACTTGGAACCAAGAAGGGATTCCATTAGGACAGATACAATTCCAAGGGACTGATGATGTTACCTGTGTCAGATTTTCTCCTACCTTTCCTAACAAACTGTATGCATCACATGGTGAAGTTATTAGCATTCTAGATGTCAGATCCTTCAAAGGTTCCGTTGACGATTTCCATTTGAATGAAGAAGAAATCAATTGTCTTTCATTGAATGAAACAGAAAACCTCCTAGCTTCTGCAGATGACTCTGGAACGATCAAAATTCTAGACTTGGAAAACAAACGGATTAGCCGATCCCTGAGGAAACATTCAAACATCTGTTCTTCTGTTGCTTTTCGGCCTCAGAGACCCCAGAGTCTATTGTCATGTGGATTAGACATGCAGGTGATTTTTGCAAATCAGTATGTGGGTAATTGCTAAACCAGTTATTACTTAATCACATCAGATTAGCAATTGAAACTAAAGATCTTTCTCTTCTACCCTACTTCAACTTTCCTTACCTATTTATGAACCATGGACTTTCCTTCTTTGTCACTATACTGATAATCATCCCTCAGATGTAAGGATTTAATTATTTGATTTTGTTCTAGTAGGAAAGAGGACTGAAAACAGTTCCTTGTAACCCAAGGAACCAGGACATAGAAGTGGGCTGAATCACTTATTTCTAGTCCCATGTTTTACTATAGAATTATGAAAACTGATAATTCCATTATAATATGTTAGTGTACAGCTAGGATGTTGGGTTTGATTCTGGACACCACATTTTAAGAATTACCTTGAAAAACTAAAGAACAACTAGAAAGGATAACCAGGATATTGAGAGTTAAAAAATAATCTCACACAAAAACAAAACTGGAGATGATGAACCTAGAGAAGAGATGATGGGAATCTTCAAATATCTGTTAGGGCTGTCACACAACAGAAAGAATGTACCTATTTCCTGATACTCTAGTAGTAGGAGCAATAGGTGAAAGTCACATGGAGGTACATTTTAATTCAACAAAGAAAGAACCTTAACTACTCTAGCTGTCTAATGGATGGTCCTGTGATGCCCACCTCTGAACATGTTTAAATAAAGGTTTGATGACTCAGCTCATCAGAGATTCCATAGAAGAGACTTTCAGACAGGGTGGGAGATTAGACTAGATCAGAGGTGTCACACTTGAGGCCCACATCTAACTAGGTTAAAATGTAATTAAGAAATGCTTAACAGCTTAATTAAAAATGCAGTACAACATAGACAGTGTTAATTTGTGGTCTTCTAAGTCAGTATTCAGCCTATAGGAATTCCTTTCTATTTGAGTTTGACACCACTAGACGAGGTGACCTCTAAGGTTCCTTCCAGCTCTTTAATTCTATGAATTAAGTCCCTTCAGCTCTGATTCTGGTGGTTTTTAATACCATCTCTTATCCTTGTGATATCTTTAAACCTTGAATTTTATTCAAGACCTTTATGAACTTCATATATTGTTCATTGCAATTGGTAAAAAAAAAAAATGCCTATATATTCATACAGAAGGACTTCCTATACTGCCAAAGCTAGGTATTTATGTAAGCAGCTACCACTGTAAAGCTTGGACACTAGCCATTCTTTTTCAGACCCTCTACTAGTTCTAGCCGTTCTGGACTATTTCTCCTCATTTTAAATGGTTGATGAATAATAATAATAACACCTAACAGTCATATAGTACTTTAAGGTTTACAAAACCCTATACACATGTTAATCACATCTGTACCACTGTAACCTTATACTTTCTACCTCTACTGTATGTGCTGAGCTTTCTCCAGTTGCTCATTGCTCTGCTACTAGACACACAATATAGAGGTTCAGAGCTGGGAATAGCTAGAATATAGGCCATGCAGCTCAAAGATGACTTTAGTAGCTCTCTATTTAGGGACTTTTATGGTCACCCTGCTAAAAGATACTCTCCTGAAGTTCCTTCAAGACATGAGCTTGACCAAGTCAGTGTCTGAAAGGCCAGACAATTGGGCAGGAGTATGTCTTGTACAGTGAAATACAGAAATCACATAATTCTCAAGAAGACTAAGTTAACAAAATGCCTTATCTTCAGGAAAGATTTTTTTTTAAGTTAGACAAAAACAATGAGTGGCAGGAAGTTCTTATCAGATAGATTTATACGTTTTTCTTTTCTGAGAAAGTCTTTATCCAATGGCACAACAGGATTTTTGAAAATTTATACATCTTTGTCTCTTATGAAAGAAATTATAACAAGATATAGCTGTGCATTTTATCATCCCTTTTAATTTGCATTACCCAAGAGATGTACTAAGAGTTCATTGAAAGGGGCAAGGAGAGTTTGGGCCAAAGTAGGATTTATTAAAATCCTTGAAAACTCAGAAATACCAAATATCTCTGTAACTGAAATTTTGACTGTTTTTCTTCTCTCTCACTTGTACAGACTTTTATTATACAAGTGGATATGTCTGGAGAAAGACAAAAAGATAATCTTATAGAGTAGACATGAGTGAGAGAATTTTTCCCCTAGTGGTAGAGCTAGTATCAGAGTTACTCTTTGCAGAAAGTGTTTTTATTTTAAAAGGAGACATGGTTAACTAAAATGAATCTCTGAATGATAGAATATGTAGAGGAAGTAGATTTTTTTTTTTTTGGAAAGCAAGAGAGGAGGGTGGTATATCTTGTGTTCCTTGTGTATTCTAGGCAAACTTCATGTCAGAAGAGGTGTGGTATCAACCTACTTGTGAAAGGTACTAACCTGCCAGTCCGCCAAAAGTCTTGTCCAGAAATCTAGCTTTCTTAAGTAACCCATCTGCTCTCTTCTAATTTCACCCTCCCTTTGTATCTCCCTGCCCCAGCCCTAAAACTCCTTAAACTGTTTTCATCTTTACCAAAGATGCTCTTTTTTTATGCTCTGTCTCCCTATTTTTGGCCCCCCTCCCAAAAAAAGTTCCACGTCCCAGTTTCTAATACTGACAAATATGGCTGAGTGGTTTGCCCAGGAATTTGAATGTGCCAGCCTTTCAACATATGGGAGATGTTAAAGGGTATGACAGAAAAAGGAGTGTTCGGGTAAGACAGGAATGGTTTGAGAATCCAGAATAATTGGTAATGACTTGGGGTTTTAAACCAGCTATTGTTGAAGGTATCTGAGACTCCTGAGAACACATTTGAATGATTTAAGGGAAGCATGAATTTGATCAAGCAGTTGAAAATACTTTGTGTGTACAGTGTATGATAAGTGGAAGAAGTAGTCTGGACGTTGGGGAGGCAAATATAAAAGGTAATGTAGGAACCTGGATAGCGTTGAAAAGATCTTGGTTGTATCCAAATGCTTTCCAGCAGTTTAGTTTCAGAATTTCCTTTTACTTCTCAATTACTTTCACCTTGTTTAGTTTTAGTGTTTAATCTTGTATTTTAGATTCCTTAATATTTCGTTGATCTCAGTGTGTTTTTGCTTCATGGTTGCCTGCTATTTATAAAATGTAGCAGTCTCCACCTATAATGCCTTGCAAGCAAAAGCACAAATTTAGGAGAGACATTTAGTAGCTACTGGGCATCACAATTCTTTTGAGAATGAGTTTATGAAAATTGCCTCAATGTAACGAGAGGAAATTGTTGAGTTGGGTGTTCTGCCCATCCAAAAGCTGTTGGGGTTTCATGATGTGTTGTGGTGGATCTGTCTCAAAGAATTCAGAGTCAGACCACATCGAATCCAAGTATAGGCATTTATTGAGATTGACACCTCTCATGAAGTGGGCTAACTTCCAAGAGGAATCAGCAACTTCAGAGAGAGCAAGATGGATTTTTATCGGGTAAAGATGCTGATTATACAATCAAAATGTACATAGAATATAGTATATATACACATATATTCTATAATCATATAATGATTAATATTGAAAGGGCAGGAAAAGTTTGTTAAGGTATTACATAATGGTGAAGGGGTCCCATTTATGGTTCAGTGGTTAAACAGTCTGGTCATGCTGTCCTCCCATTGACTAGCTATTGTGGTCCTGTCTGGTCAAGATAGTTAGGTATTATGGTCCTGTCTTGGGCTAGATGGATGATGTGATTGTGATTGACTACAAGAACATACTGTTTCTGTGGGAATGAGTCTGGGGGCAGTGACTAGGTAGAGGCAGTAACTGGATTCCCATCATATGGACACACCTGCTGTTTCTGTGGGAATTAAGAGTTCAGGGACATACTTGTTGTTCCAGAGAGCAGTGAGGCATATATGAAGAAGTTAGGACATTGGCGGGAGTGAGAGCTAGTAGGTACAGTGGGCCTGCTGTTCAGTGGGTCCAAGCCTATAATTGAAGTTAGAATATTGGGGCGGGGGGGGAAGCTTTTTTAGGATTCCATCAGAGAACTTCAGTTATAAAATCAGATTGCCAATAGCGTCAAACCCATCTATCCAGTGGTTCACTTTTGATTCAGAAAACAAAGGCCTGCATGTCTCTAGGTGTCCAGTGTAATTTACAGAAAATGTTAAATTTGTAGAATAAAACTTAAATAATACTTCTTGCTGTTTAAAGAAGGAAAAAAAATCTTATGTTTTCACTTTTAGATAGAGGAGAGAAAATAAATGAATCAAATGCAAAATTCTTGCCAAAAACTTATTAACTTTATTTTTAAATGGGCTTAAATTGGTTTTATAGATTTTAGTTAGCATCTGTAAAGACAATTTAGGAAAAAGCAGTGAGACCCAATCAGAGATACTATCAGGAAGCTTCAGGCACATTGGTCTTCAGGCTATAGCAGTAAGAAGGAATTGACAGTGGTCTAAGACTCTCAAGTTCATGCTTTTTGGAAGCTCCTAGATCAGGTTGGGTGTCCTGGCTGATTGAATCAGCTCTGGGTCATGGCAACTCCCAGATCAGAGCCCCTCAAGAGTTTTTATTGGGATAAAAGGTCCTGCTTAGGTGTGTCTGATTAGTTTTCTTCTACTGAGGTCAGAGTCAAGAAATTGCCAACCAGGTAAGAAATTAGTTCTATCCAGCCTAGATTGATCCAACTATAGGAATTGCCAGACCAGGAGAAAGACAAAGGGAGGAGATTAGGAGACTAGGGAATAAACAGCCTGTGAAAGACTAGACTAGAAAAACTGAACTACAGCAAGATTTTCCCAAGACTATGATTATTTGGATAATTATCTTTTCCCAGCATAACCTAGTATTTGTGTTAGTAAGGTACATAATGCCAGATTTTACCTGGAGGTCAATCAAATCAAGCAGTTATTAAGCTTGGTACTGGTTACTTGGTACTTCATACTTAATAATTACCAGGCACTGTGCTAAGTAAGAAAAGAATAAAGTCCCTGCCCTAAAGGATCTTACATCCTAATGAGATAAACAGGATGTATATAAATGAGTTATACAAGATACATACAGAGTATGGAAGGTAACCATAGCAGAGGCGCCAGGGTAGGATTGAAAGACCTTTTTATAAAGCCATTACAATATGGTAGTTTTGAAGAAATGCTGCCTGAGAATATTCTTTGGGAGGTTAAAATAGTACCGGGATCAATAATTAGAAATCATTCAGATTCTCTCCTTGGAACATTATACATAATTTGTCATGGGGGTTTTAATTAAATTTAATTAAAAGAGGAAAGCTCCCGGTGTATGTTGTGTGGATTGTTTGTGGAGGATTTACAAAAAGACAGGACAGTATAATCTATAATAGTGCAAGAAGTACCCATACTGATAAGCTATTGGATCCAGTAAGTATCCCAGTGTTCTCATTAGAGGGCCATCACTGGCTTATGTGGTAGTGGTTAAGTTTTTTAATCCTTAGAGTGAATAAATGAAACATTGCTATGTACAGAGCCCTAAGAAGTGGGGAGGTGAAAAGAAATGTAAGACAGGCCCTATTCTCAAGGAGCTAACATTCTAATGACTGAGAGAGACAACACATGGGGAAGGTTCAGACTGGAAGTCAAATGGAAAGGCCTCACAGTCCTTGGGGATGGGAACAAAAAAAGGTGATAATGTTTCTTTAATGTCATTTTCATTCATAAAATCATATCAGTTTCTGATACAGAATCATTTGACAGTGCCAAAGACTTTGTTGGCAAGAATTTTCTTTTCTGGGTCTCCAGAAACTAAGGCATCTGCAAGAGCAGGTGCAGGTTTCATCTTACCAGGATGATGACTGAGGGCACTGGGCTGGAAACATTGCTGTTCCCAGGGCTCTTGGGTTCAGAGTACTAATTATCCATGAGGGTCTGAGGGGAGATGTAGGTGGTGGAGGTGGTGGTGATTTGATTTCGTTGGTACATACTGCTTCCTATCTCCTCCTCGGGGTGCCTTGTTGCTTTAGCTTTGGTTGGCTTGCCTGCCTTGAAAGAACAATTGATTGGTAATTGATAGGGACAAGTAGCCCTTCTTCACAGGAGCTGCTTCCACAGACTGTGAGGACTGGTGGTCTGAGAGTGCTGCCTCCCTCTGCTTTTGTGTTGGAGTGCTGCCCCTCCCAGGGCTCTGTTGTCTGTCTGTCTCTCCATCTCTCCTATCTCTCTCATCTCAGTGGGATCTGCTAACATCCTCAAATTCTAGTCAGATATGCATTTTTATTTAAGAAGACTAAATAAATGACCAAATTTGATTGCTGAGCAAGCTGTCTAGAATTATTTGTTGTCTGTGGAAAAATGACAAGCAGCAGCCTAAAATAATGAAGACAGTGCTAGTCTTGAAGCAAGAAATCTGTACCCACAGATCAGTCATTGAACTTCTTGGAGCTAATTTCTCCACCCACAAAATTAGGATAATAGTTGTATTGCACATCTCCCAAGATTTTTTGGGAGGAAAGCCCCTTGCAAACCCTAAAGGACTATTAAAAATGTGAGTTGTTATTACACATGACTTTTGACTTTTATTTGAAGGTAATGCTGTGGAACCTACAGAAAGCTCGGCCACTATGGATGACAAACTTACAGGAAGATGAAGCAAATGAGACAGGAGAACAGGCACCGGGTCAGCTCTTTAATCCTGCCCTCGCTCACTCTCTCTCCGTGGCATCTTGTGGGAATGTTTTTAGTTGTGGCACTGAAGATGGCAAAGTCCGAATTTTTAGAGTTTTGGGCATAAAATGTGAACAGGAACTAGGCTTTAAGGGCCATACACTGGGGGTGTCACAGGTACACTTCCTTCCAGATTCCTATTTGCTGCTCAGTGGAGGGAATGATGGGAAGTTAATGTTATGGGATGTAAGCAGTAAAATTGGGGGAAAACAGAAGAGTCCTGTAAAATTCACTCATAGGAAAAAAACTAAAATATCAACCTGTCCCAAACAAAAAGGAAATGATAATGCTTTAGAAACAGATGAAACAATGTGTACTGAACTCTTACCAAAGCTGACTGTTGAACATGGGGAAAAAGTGAACTGGCTCACATATACTAAGATAAAGGGGTCTGGAAAGATACTTGTTGCTGATCAGAGTAGTTCTATATCTGTGTATCCCCTAAGTGACTTCTAAGTTCAATAAAGAGATCATATAAAATCCATTTTGGGTAGAAGAATTTGTCATTGGTTCTTCAGTATTTTGAAACATTTCACTCTATCCTCTGCTTCTGATCCCAACTGGCACTTAAGTTCCCCACCCTGGGGCCTTGCACTCCTGATGGATGAAGATTCTCCATATCCAGCCCAACCGAGACCCAACACACTCTGCTGCCATTTTCATGAGGTGCCTCACCTCTCCCCACCATTTTCTGGGAACAGTAATGAAATCAACACGACATATCTGAAAGGATAGGTCAATGCCCAATGGCTCCAGCCCCCATATCTGTATATTCCCAAATCAGTCCTACTCCCTTGTGACTGCCACTTTCTTTTATGTGTTATATTCCCCTATTAGAATGTAAGCTCCTTAAAGGCTGAGTCTTGTCTTTTTTATGTATTTTATTCTCAGTACTTCACACAGTGCCATGCATCCCTTAATGCTTTTTATTTATTAAGAATGAAGCATAATGCCTAGGATGGAGGTACTTTAATAAACACTTAGTTGGTTGAAGAATGCAAAATCCTTTATTCTTCCTTTAAATAACTGGAGACATGCACTCCACCATCAAGATTGTAGGAAACTTAAGGAAAAGGAGTGTATTCCCAATCCAAGTTCATGGAAGTAAGTTAATGATGTAACTAGGATTGGGTCCCACCTTTCTTATGTTGTCCATCTCTCCAGATTCAGATGCTAGAAGATGAGTCTTTCTGATTCTAGGCCTCAGTGTCCTATTCACTCTGCCACCTGGTTGACAGGATTAGCTTTAGGCAGCATTTTTGTACATATGGGTGCTTTTCCCACTTCTTTGATCTCTTTGGGATACAACCCCAAAAGTGGTATTACTGTGTCAAAAGGTATGCAGTTATTTATAGCCCTTTGGGCATAGTTCCAGATTGCCCTCCAGAATGGTTGTATCAGTTCACAGTTCCACCGACAATGCATTAGAGTTCCAATTTTTCCACCTCCTCTCCAGCACTTGTCATTTTCCTGTTTTGTCATCTTAACCAATCTGACTGGTGAGATGTGGTACCTCAAAGTTGTTTTGATTTGCATTTCTTGACTCAATAGTGATTTAGAGCACTTTTCCATATGCTTAAAGATGTCTTTAATTTCTACCTCAGAAAATTGCCTGCTCATATCCTTTGCCCATTTATCAATTGGGGAATGACTTGTATTCTTATAAATTTTACTTAATTCCCTGTATATTTTA
>JAQQSW010007371.1:0-13722 GCA_028646575.1 Pseudocheirus occidentalis | reverse complement strand
TTTTAAGTTGATCCATAGCCAGTAGGCATTCTTCCAGTGTCTTGGAAGCATTTGGTGTGGGAGTTCTGACTGTGTTGTCTTCCTCCAGCTCCATGCTTTGATCCTTTTTGTTCTAATTTGCCTTTTGATCCACAAAAAAGATTCTAGAGTTTTATTGCTGTTCTTACTTTGCTTGCTTTTCCTCATGTTGGCCAGTCTATTAATTGCTTGTTTTTTTTTAGCTTTGTGGAACTCTGTTTCCTGGGGGGAGGGGTGAAGCTCTGTCCCAAATCACTGGGGCCTTCACAGCTGCCAGAGCTATTAGTGGGGTGCTGCAGTCTCCACCCTCAGCTTTGGCTCACTGAAAGCACAGCCCAGGACCACCACTCAAGACCACTATCCAGATCCAGGCCGCTCAATGCAAGAGCCCTTGGCCCTGATTGATTGCCTCAGCCCCCCTGCTATCTGTAGGCTGGGGGCTCTGAAGCAGCCCAGTAGAGGCTGCTGCTGCTTTCAGCCATTCCTGCTGCCACAGCCACCTCCTGCTGCTTCCTTGCCCTGGGAGCAGTTTGGCCGGACTGCTCTTCTCCCCCAAATTTAGCAAAATCCACTGCCCTTTCTCTTAGCCTTTTTTTCTTTTGGCCTGATAAATGTGGTAACTGTGCCTCCAGTGCAGCTGATCTGCTCTCCTATAGACTCAGCTGCCCTGGGGCCTGGCTGGGCCGGGGTTTCGGGCTGGGCCGGCCACGGCTCCCAGACTGCTGTGAAGAGCCTCACCTGCTGAGCTGCCTGTAGCAACAGATGTGTTTTCTGTATTTTGGAGAGTTTTGGAGTTCAAAAATTTGTTTAGAGTCCCATTTTATGGGTTTTTAGAGTGGTTGTGTGGGAGCTGCGGAGCTTTGCTGCTTCTACACTGCCATCTTGGCTCCGCCCCCTCTAAAAGCCTTTTCCAATTCTATTGATTAAGCATTTGTCACAGTGTTTCTATAATTGTGGGAAATTCCCTGTATGGGTCCCCAAATATCATATTCTTGAAATTTGTTTCTTCACAGTTTTTATCTTGGATGACTCTTTCTTCAAGTTCAATGTTTTGGTAAAGGTGTTCTAATTTGCCTTTTGATTTTGTTCTAATTTTTCATTTCTTTCTTTTTTTGCATTTAAGTTCTTTCTTTTTTTTTGAGTCTTCACTGCTTTTTAAAAAAATTTATACATTATCCCACTGTGGTAGGAATAACACATAAGTTCCTTTCTACATTAAATAGACTAGTTTTCCCTTTGAAAGGTAGTAAAACTATCCTGGAGACTTAATTGGTTTAGGGAGTTTACATAACACTTTCATGTCGTAAGAATAAAAGTTAGTAAGAGTACTTGAAAGTTCTTCCTTCAAGTTTAACATATACTTTTGACAAGTGTGACAGCATAGTAAATAGAGATGGAAAAACTGTACAGGAATATATACGTAACAAATGCTACTTTTACAAGTCCCATAATAGTTTATAATAGCTAATATTAACAAAATGTCTAAAATTTGCAAAGCACTTTGCATACATTATCTCGTTTGATTGTCACAACTATGAGGTAAGTACTATTTTCATACCCATTTTAGACATGACAAAACTAGGACTGAGAGAAGTTAAGTGATCTGACCATGGTCATATGCATGGTAAATGTACATGGCAGGTTTTCAACTCAGATCTGCATCAATTCACTATGATCCTTACATTGAATTAAGCAATAAATAATTTAATAGATATACAATAAAAAATTTCAACAAAGAGTGTTCCAAGGGATTTACAGCCTATATATGCATGTATGAAAACTTGCTACAAATCACTATCATGAGGGAAATTAAAATGAAAATTTGAGGTTTTGTCTTATCCATGTGAATTGACAATGATGTCTAGTCATGCACAACTCTTCATTACCCTATAGACTATATCACACCAATACTGTCCATGGGGTTTTCTTGGCAAAGATTCTGAAGTGGTTTGTCACTCCTTCTTCAGTGGACTAAGGCAAACAGAGGTTAAATAACTTTCCCAGGGATACACAACAATGAAGTGCTTGAGGCTGGATTTGAATTCAGGTCTTTTTGCCTCCAGGACCAGCACTCTATCCACTGAGCTATCTAGATGCCTCCATCAGAGAATATTTGGAAAGTGCTATATTGCTATTGCTCTTCAGTCATTTTTTTTGGTGGTGTCTGATTCTTTATGGCCCCAGTTAGAGTTTTCTAGGTAATGATACAGGAATAGGTTTATCATTTCCTTCTCTAGATCATTTTGCTGATGAGGAAATAGAGATAAGTAGGGGTAAGTCACTTGCCTAGTATCACAAAGGTAGTAAGTGTCTGTTGCCAGATTTGAATTTAGGAAGATGAATCTCCTGACTCCAGGCCTAGCACTTTATAGACTGCATCTCCTGTCAATTAGTTCTTGGAATGAACCTAATATTGTGGTATTCAAAAAGTTTCAAGTGACATAATTTCTGGTTAATTAGTCTTTTTATTAATAATGCCAACATTTTAAATAAAAGGTCAGTGATACTCTTGAATGCCAAAAATCATCATGGCAGTGGGATCACAGTTTATATGCCTTTGGGAGAGGGTTATTCCTCAGGATGGCAATCAACTCTGATTTGTTAACTATTAATGAGAGAATGAATATTACAATGAGAGGCTGAGATTGATATCATGTCAAAGAGATACTATCATTATACCTAGACTACTCCCAAACTTGAGTGATTCCCAAACCTAACCTGAATAGAGTACAACGACTTCCCCACCTGGGTGAGGTTCAAACAAGGTTAAGAAATCTCATTATCGGTAATGTCCTTCAAGAGACTGATCTTTTGGAATGAGGACTTTAGAAAAAGGGGGTAACTTTGCATTTTCCTAAATCACTGGTTATTAATAATCAATTCTCTCAATATAATACACACTAAATTGCTACATAAGAATATTTTATTAGTCTTTCAAAATCATCAAGATCATCTCTTTCCACCTCCCATTTTATAGTTAAGGAAACAGAAGCATATAAAAGCAAAATGAGTTTTCAAGATTACAAGATAGTAGCAGAGTTGATATCAAGGTATATCACATCCCCTAATTTATCAGTCTAGTATCTATGTAAATTAATTTTATATCAATTTAACATTTACTAGGTCCTTACTATGAGTTTTCATTGTTTATTCCTGAGGAATATTTTTAAAAATAGCTACACCACAGTTCCATGGCTCTTATAGTCTAGTAAGGTGAATAAATACTTAAATAATTACATAATAATACATGACGAATATATGAAAGGAGCAAAGTATACATGAAAGGGGTAAAGTACTATGTAAGATACAGAGGGAGAATGGTTATTATTGATTGGGAGAGACAGAAGCCTTCTTGGAGAAGAGTTCTGATGTGAACTTTAAGCATCAGACAGAATTTAACAAGTGAGATCTTTCCAGGCATAAGAAAAAAGCAAGCAAAGATACAGAAGCTGTAAAGTTTTGCACGTGTGTGTGGACAAGGCTGGTAAGCATATCTGTTTGACTAGATTGTCAGTTATTTGGAGGGTAGTGTTGAGATGAGACTAGAAATGAGATTACCCTGTCATGACTCATTATTAAGGAATCTAGGCTTACTTGTAATGTTTACTACCATGAGAATACTGATAGATCATGCAGTCCATTGGCTCTTAGTTATTCTCTGTTGGCAGTAAGTCCACTTTCCACTTTTTTTTTTGATCATACATTTATTTGATGATATCCTTTATTCCAAAGGTCTGTCCAAGTTCATGTTCATTGTTTTCATGATAGTATCTAGCCATCTCATCCTCTACCATCCCCTTTTCCTTTTGCCTTAAATATTTCCCAACATCAGGATCTTTTCTGAGGAGTCTCATATTCTCATTATGTGGCCAAAGTATTTAAGCTTCAATTTCAGTATTTGACCTTCTAATTCATAGTCTAAATTAATTTCTGTAAGCATCTTCTTGCTTTCTTCTTTATCTTCTTGCTGTCCAATGGACTCTTAAAAGTTTTCTCCAGTATCACAATTTGAAAGAACCCTTACTATCATTCCTGCAAGGTGATGTCTGTGCTTTTTAGTATGCTGTCCCAATTTGCAAGCAAACATTTTTTAATTTTATGGATGCATTTGCTATCTGCAGTTATCTTTGAGACCAAGAATATAAAATCTGACACTGTTTCCATTTCTTCTCTGTCTATTATTTGCTAGCAATTTATGGGACCGGTTGCTAAGATCTTAGTTTTATATTAGGCTTCAAGACAGCTTTTATACTCCCCTCTTTCACCCTCATCAAGAGGCTTCTTAATTCCTTTTTAAAAATTTTTTATGTAATAAATTTTATTTGTTTCTTGTTTACATCATTCATTTTCATGAATCTTGGTTGCTTCTGTTAAGTATCTACCATTTTTGTCTTTTTTTCATTAAAGAGTCTTGTTTTCTCCAATTTTCTTGAAGAAATCTCTAGTCTTTCCATTCTATGGTTTTCTTTAATTTCTTTGCATTGTTTATTTAAGAAAACCTTTTTTATCTTTTGTAGAAAGCCAGGGTATTTGATTTTGGGGGGTCAATTCTTATGCAGATGTCTTAGAGACTATGGTTTTACTCTGGGGTTTTGAAGCCTGCTCTCTTTGCATCTTTTTTGTTATGCATTTTAAAAAGCTAACTGACTTTCCAAAAGACTTGTTGACTTTCCCAAGATTTTTTGGTGCCTAGAATTAAAGAGCCTGATTTTATCTGGGCCACTTCCAGGATGTGATGGACTATTGTAATGATGAAACTATGATAGTGTCTCAGGATGTGATGGATTGAGTTTATTGATGAGAGTGCTTCAATCTTTGTCCTTTGGATCTTTAAACATCTTGTTCAAATCATCATTAAATGGAGTTCTTTAATATGAACTACCCACCTGGTTAATCCTCTCTCACACCTTCCCTCACACTTGGGGCTGGTACCCAAGTGGCCCACTACAATCTATCCTTGTTATTCTCTAGAACTCTGTATGCAGTTAAGTTTTCTTTTCTTTTCTCCTTTCCCTTTCCTTCTTTCCTTAGTTATTTGTAAGACCTTTACAGACAGTCATCTTGCTTTCTTGCTCTTTTTTCCCTTTGGAATGTTTTTTATTGCTGCTTCTTGTACAATATTGCAAACCTCTGTCCATAGTTCTTCAGGTATTCTATTTACCAGATCCAATTTGTTATATCTATTCATCATCTCCACTTCATATTCACAAAGGATATTATTTAGGTCATACAATTATTGTCTGATGGTTTTCCTATCCTTCTTCAATTTAAGTTTGAACTTTGCAGTAAGAAGTTCATGATAGGAGTCGCAGTCAGTTCCAGGTCTCATTTTAACTGACTGATAAGAGTTTTTCCATCTTTGGCTCAAAGTATATAATCAGTCTGATTTTGATATTGACTATTTGGTGATATCCATGCATAGAATCACCTTTTGGATTATTGAAAAAGAATATTTGCTATGACCAGTGGGTTATTTTGAAAAAACTCTATTAGTCTGTATCCCATTTCACTTTATACTCCAAGACCAGACTTACCTACTTACTATTCCAATTATCTTTTGATTTCCTATTTTAGCATTTCAGTCCTTTATGATGAATGCGACACCTTTGTGTGTGTTATTTCTAGAAGAGACTGTAGGTCTTTATAGACTTGATCAACTTTGACCTCTTCAGTATCAGTGGTTGGAAGACAGACTTGTATTACTGTGATATTGAACGGTTTTCCTTAGATTTGAACAGATATTATTCAGTAGTTTTTGAGCCTATATCCCAGTACTGCTTTTCTTATTGTTTTATTAACTATGAAAGCTACTCCACTTTTTCTTAATGATTCCTGCCCACATGATAACCTGAATTAAATTCAACCACTCCCAACCATGCAGGTATGTCCACATATGAGTATTAAAGGGTCACGGCATTAGGAAGGTTGAGAACCACTGATCTATTAATGTTTAATCTTTCCATCTCCTGTTTGCTCACATTCAGCTTTCCTTGTTTCATAGATTTTACCTTCCAGGTTCCTATGCAACACTGATCTTTACAATGTTGTACTTTGCTTTTGTCACCTGGCACATCTACAACTGAGCTTCCTTTTGGCTTTTACCTGGTCACTTCATTAGTGCTGGAGCTACTTGTAGGTCATCCTTTGCTCTTGCCAAGTAGCATATTGGATACCTTCTGACCTTATGGGCTCACCTTCTGATATTATGTCTTTTATCATGTTAGTATTGTTTGTAGAATTGTCTTGGCAAATATACCATAATTTATCCATTCAGCCTCTAATTTTGGGACATGTGAATTATTTGGTTTTTTAAACTTTTGCAAATAGAATAGTGATTTGTATGGCTAGGTCTTGATGTAATTTGGAGGGTATAACATTTTAGCAATGAAATTTCTGAGTGGGAAGTTATAATCAGTTTTCTGACTCATGCATTGCCATTGCTTTCCAAAATATTTGGATCAGTCTGACGTTCCACCAATAATATGTAAGAAAACCAATTTTCCTGATGCAATGGAAACATTGAGTTTTATAATATTTTCAACCTTTTAGACCTCTGAGTGAGTATAAGATGACATCTAAACGTTGTCTTGATTTATGTTTCTCTGATTTGAACATCTTTTTGTGTGTGTGTGAGGTTGGGTTTCCTACTTCAAAAATAATCTCTTCATGCCCTTTAACAATGGCTCCATTGCACAGTCTTATAAATCATCTACTTCCCAATTCTTTATTGACTTTAGATCACATAACTTTGTCTGATATATTTATGAAAAAAGATTTTTCCCAATAGGCTCACTTCTTTCTTTTTTTCAAAGTAGATATATGCTGCTTTTTTGTTTTCCAAAATTGTTTTAGGTTTGTGAAAACAAACCAGGGATCAAGTTTCTACATGTTTGATGGATAAAATCTCTCTTTCACAGTTGAAAATACTTTCATTTATTTTGCTTCCAACTTGTTTCCTAAAAAAATTAATCACAGATCCAATTAGAATTGATTTTTATTTGTGGTTTGGAGTATGGTTTCAAACCTACTTTTTGCCAAACAGATTAGTTTCCCAGAAGTTTTTGTTAAAGAATGATTCTCTTTTTTAAACATGGGTTTATCAAACACTAATCTTTGATATGTATTAGATCATCTTTCTGACTTTTCCATCCACTTTCATTGATCTGTTTTTTTTCTATTCTTATTCCAGTACCAGACAAATGAGTAGCCATGTAACCTTTGATAAGTCATTAACCTCTCTGTGCCTCAGAATGTCATCTGTACACAATATAGATAACATTCTTCTTCTTGCAAAGTCATTTTGAGGGTTGAGAGAAGTAATATGAGAAAGTGCTTTAGACTATGAGTCAGAAGACTGCTTTCTATAGGGTTCTAGCTCCAGTTCAACCACTGAGTCACCATGGAACTTTAGATTTAGATTTAGCATCTCCCACATTTGGACTTTAGGGTTTACAATGTACTTACCATAAGAATCTATGTAGCTCTCTGGCCATCTACATACCTATCTAACATAAACTATGAAGGGGAACCAGCACTACTTGTTCTCAAAATGTATTCCAAAGTAATTATTATGTTCCGCCTTCACAGTTCTTCATATACCTGAAGGTAGAACATATTCTAGAGTTCTCCTTATCCACTGTCACTGGAAGACTGAGACCCTACAGGGCACTTGCTACATCTCCCCTCAGAATCCTAAGGGTTAATCAGGCTACAACTTCATTTTATAACTCTGTAGCTATAAGCTAACTACCCTTTTCTGGTGTGTTTTCCCCCATGGATATCACTTGATGTCAATTAGTCAGCTGAGCTTGATTATCTTTCAATACTGGATATTTACTAAGATATTATGGTAGAAACAGCTGGTACAAAACATCCTTCAAAAAGGATGTGACATACTTTCTAAAAAGTACAATCAAGAAGAAAGTGTTTAGGAAGCACATGGGATAAAGGGACTCAACATGCGGTTCTTGAAAGTCCTTTTCTCCACTTTATGTGGTACTTATAAAGCTCCCCTTTGGTATGATATAGCTTTTCTTCAGTGTTCCTTTTAGAGTCTTGAAGCTGCCTTTTTCTCTATGTGTTAAATTGGTCCTTGGCTCCAAACAGAAACATTATCTCAATTGTTCCATGTTTTAAGGAAGGTTCTAGAAATATGGTGTCTGAGAATTTGGAAAATCTCCTGACATCCAAAGTACATAAGGTCTTCTTCCAGGACATGTGGGGGAAAGGAATAATCTTAACCCAAGTGTCTTCTCCATCCCCTTGCACTACTCTCTCTAGGCAAGTTTTTCTCAGGGGCTTGGCTCGAAGACTTCTACACTGCCAGGCATTTGAATAAGCAAATTCTAAATTGGTTTCCCATTTCAAACAAAATATAAAATATTCTCAGATAGTAAGACCATCTCTCCTCAACCAACCTGGATATATTTTCTGTTCATTATAAATCTAGTTAATCTGATAACTTTCAAGAACTGTCTTCACTTCTTTCTAGGCAGCATTAATGATTGCTCTCTATAGGACTTTCTGTATGGTGCCATAGAAACAAAGCTTTCCATTCTGGAAGCTCATTCCACCCCTGGACTACTCACACTGAAAGTACTCTCTCTCCCTGGAACCTTTTTTGATTGACTGCTTTATCCTAGAACCTCCAATTTAAGGAGAAGGCCCATGCCAACCAGGATACAAATTCTACTAGACTATCTGCTGTGCCAGGTACCTTTTATCACCTCCTCCCCTCCTCTTTTTCAGCTCCCTTTCTTTTATTTGTCTTCCTCCATTATTATAAGATCCTTGAAGGCAGAGTCTGTCTTTCTTTCTATTTGTATTTGTATTCCCAGATTTAGCATAAAGAACTTTATCATTGCTTAATGACTTGATTTGACTTCTAAATAAAGAACTCTTCACACTTGGTTTGAAGTCTATCATTCATTGATTCATCAGAGGTATTTAGGCCTTGCTCAAGTATCTGAATTGCACTTCTTTTCAATGGAGGTGAAAAAAAATACTTTTTTCAAACGTATTTGGGCATATCTTGTCCATTACCCTAAGTTGTGGTGAGGAGTGGTTTAATTGATTAATTCAACAGTCTCCATCTTTATCCAAGGAAAGAGCTTTGCAAACCTTAAACTGTTGAAACAAGAGTTATTATTGTTGTCCAAAGTCAAATGGTGATTGAGAGGGAGAACTGGGCCTAAAACCCAAGTCTCTGAACTTTCATTCTCAAGAACTTTCTCACATTATTTTATCTGAGTCTCAAAACAACGTTGTGAGAAAAGACATAAATAATTATGTCCATTGTTTACAGATGTGTAATGGTAATTAATTTGAATTTGAAGATCCCTTTTTTGGCAAAGGGAGTATGTACTTAGCACTTAGTAATTGATCAAGCCTCTGTTGGGGAAAGAAAAGGTATGAACGCCTGTCTCCTGTTGCTAACATAACAGGAAGGGGTTGGCTGAAACAGGAAGCTAATGCTGTGTGTATATAAGAAAAGTCCCAGAGAGGCACAGTCAGAATTATTTGGAACAAGGATCTGGAGGCAGCATCTGCTGCCATTGGAAAAAGAGAGAACTTCTCTCAGCAGCATGTGGAGTCTGGGCTGCTAGTGCTAGACTGAGAATTGAGAAGGAAAATGAGAATTGGTAACTGAGACAGATCTTCTTGAAGCAAACTCCATGGAGGCAGAAGCTGCTGCCACCCGGGATGCTGAAGAGGAGCCAAGGAGGCTGAAAAGGAAAGACCCTTCTCTTCCCCCACCTCCTCTTTCCGCAGGCCAGAGAGAACAATTTTGATTTGGAAAACCTGGGTGGAATGACTTTGATTCTGGGAGCCAGCTGAGACTTCTGGGTCTGAGGGCCAGTCAAACTGCCCAAGGACTGAGGAAGCATGACTGAGATGCAGAGACTTTGTCTCTCTGTGGCCTGGCGGACCCTTGAATTCCCGGGAACAGAAATTGTGAAAGATTTGAGATGGACTCAAACTATGAACTTCAGTGTGGAGCAGGACTTACACAGAGAATTGGATAAAGACCTGGGAGCTGTCTACCTTTGAATCCAGGTGACTGTTTGGTTGATTCAGGTATGAGTTGCCTGCCTCTAGTCAAGATGAAAAGACCTTTCTGTGGGTACTGAGTAGTGATGGAACTGTAGTTTACTAGTGACCAAGGGGTAAAGGGTCTGTGTATTTTCTAATGATTGTACTTGGTGATTAATGATACTTAGTAACTGATTGCTAAATAAGTGACTGATTGAGCTAACTTAGTGTGCTCTATCAGTGGGACTAAAGTGACTACTGCACTTTAGGACTGAGTAAGGAGGCAAACCTCCTTATGGATGATTGACCTAGATGATTGTTCTTTGTTCAAAACCTTGTGGCCACTATGGTGGAAACTATGTGGCCATTTTAATGATAAGCTGTTGTGAATAATATATTGTGATTTTCTGTGATAAGTTGTAATATTATAAATGCTGTACCTTGATTTTCTATGAATGTTTTTCTTTATTTGTTATGGAATAAATGGAGTGTTAACTGTACTGTGTAATCAGAACTTTAAAAGCTGTTCATAGTAGCATTCTTCTGGAAAGCTGCTCTTGCATGGCATTACAAGATGATAACTCAGCCTCAGAGAAATGAAACAACTTGTCTAAGGTCATATGGCTATTGACACCTTGTTCATTACTTTTTCAGAACATGTGCAAGAAAATTACAGGTATAATGTTTGTTTGCTTTTAGATATTTTTAAAAAGTTGTACTTCTTCCTTCCCCCCAATTTGCAGAAGCTTTTGAAAAACATAAATGAATTGATAATTCAGATTAATTCGAATAACATTTTAGTTTAATTTTTGGGAAATTATATTTTTTTAAAGTTAGGTTAAAATTCAGGGTTTTAGGCTGCTGGGTCTGGGGGCGGAGTGGCCATGGTGACTGTGGCAGGGGCCCATGGGGCCCACAGGGCCCGGGGTGGAGAAGGAATTCTTCTCTAACTGCCAGAGCCTGCCGGACTGTTAACTTCCTGAGTCAACTACCTCAGTCCACGTGGACAGTCTCAGTCACCTCTACGACTCTTCCGGTGGCCTCTATGACCCTTTGGGATATTCCCAGATCAGACAGACATACTAGTCAGACACACAGAGACAAAATGGGGTTAACTGTTCCATATAAAAGAGGCAAGGGATAACTGTTACAACTTTACTTTCATTTACTCTCATTAAATTTGGCTTAGGGAAGGAATGACATAAAAAAAATTCAGGGTTTTACTATGTTATTATTTCTGAGTAGTAGGATGAATTTCTGCTTCTTTTGTACACATATTAAAAGTGTATATAATTTCAAGAATTTGACAAATCAAATTGTTTTACAAATAATATGCATTCTCAAAAATGAAATAAAAATCTCAATACATACAGGCCTTCTATAGACATATTCTCCAAATAATTATTCCTATTTTAGGGAAACTTGAAGGAAAAGTAAATGATGAATATGAAAGTTAACATCCCAGATAGAGAACTGGCTTCAAAGTTGGAAAGACCTATATGCAATCTGACCTCTGACTTATACTGTCTGCATGACCCTAGGCAAGTTGCTCTACCTCTCAATGCCCCAGGAATTCTTTTATAGTATAATTTATATTCAAGGTCCATATCTGCATTCAGAAGTCCTTCACTGGGTTCTCCCTAAGTCTATGAAAGAAAGAAACAAAGAAAGGAAGGAAGGAAGGAAAGAACGAAGTAAGGAAGAAGATAAATTCCCATAAAAATTATGACAAAAATAAACCTTTAAAAAAACTATTATTATTCCTATTTTTTCTTATGCTTTTGGAATTGACATTTTCTTTGAGATAGTGCTTGCCTTTCTTCTGCTTTTTTCACCCTCCTCCCCAAAATGAAAACCAAAAAAAGTCCTTTCTGTACCTAAATTAAACCATAGTCTGATAATGAGTTTTTAGTTACATCAATGAGAAATGCATATAGATAAGTAGAAGATCCGATGCTTATTATATTTTGAATTGTATGATTACTAGGGATATTTTAAATTAAATGATCACTAAGGGTAGAGAGTTTTCAAGATCCCATTATCAATGGAGGATTACAGAAATGGAATCCAACAAAATGTCAATTAGATTATATTGCTGAAACGTGATCTCTGTTCGTGTCTCTGTTAATCAAGGTGAAATTATATTACTTAGACTATGTGAGAAAGAAAGTTAATTTGTTCCCTAAGACTATAACAATTATGTTGCAATGAAATCAAGTCTAAAATTGTTCATTTAATATGATTTTTTAATAATTTAATTTTATATTTTTTAATGTCATGTTAATTACAATATAGAACTGTTTTTATTCTTCTGAAGTATATTTTCAAAATAGCTACTTAACCTTTAGCCAGAAAAAGTCTTGTCACTAATTGTTTGCAGGTCTAGTTCTGGAAAAACCTTAGAAATTACCTAGTTTAACTTTTTTATTTTATAGATGAGAAAACTTAAGTCCTGAGTGATTTTCCTAAGGTCACACAGCATTTAAACTAAGTTCCTTTGACTTCAAATTCATTCCCACCCACCCACCCACTGTACCACTCTGTTTCTCTTCTAGAGGTTTCCTGATTAATATTATTAGAGTAGCTTTTTCTTTTTCTTTTTTTGGAAGCTAGCAAAATTAATTTCAATTTTAAAGATTCCAGAACCAGTATAACTTGATTTGACAAACTTAAAACACTTGTAACAAATGCCTCATTCATTTTCATTTATAATATAGGCATATTCACTTTCAAAGCAACATTCATGTTTTATCTTACCACATGTAGAGGAGCTTGGAAAAACTTAAGTAAGCACTGGGTTACTTGCAGATCCTGGAACATGATATTTCATTTCATGTCTCCATGCCTTTGCAATTATTTGTCTCCCATTATCTGCAAGTGTTCTGACTTCTTACCCCCTCCCCCCACATCTTAATTTCCCTAGCTTCCTGAATAACTTAGGCTAAAAGGCCAGCCTTCTGCAGAAGACCTCTCCCTGTCCTTCACCAGTTGTTAATGCCTTCTCTTTTCAGATTACTTTGCTTCTGTTCCGTCTGTTTCTTGGGTGAACCTAGTTATTCCCATATTTCCTCAATTGAAATGCTCAGTCTTTGGACCAGGCACTGTTTTTTCTTTGCCTTTCTATATATCACAAGGTTATAGCATGGAGAAATGATTAAGTTCTTACTGCCTGACTGGAACTCTGGAAGTAGTGGTAATAATAGCTAGCAACAATAATCATAACCATTGACATTTACATAACATTGCGAGGTTTGGAAAATATTCTACATTAAGCAATCTCATTTGATTCTCACAGAAAACCCTGTCAGTCATTACCCTCCTTTTATAGATGAAGAAACAGAGGCTAGCTGACAGTAAGTAATGTTCCTGAAGATATTCTAGTGGTAGTGGGCAGGGGTGGGAAACCTGTGGCCTGAGGTCACATGTGGCCCTCAAGTGTGGCTCTTTGACCAAATCCAAACTTCACAAAACAAATCCTTTTATTAAGGATTTCTTAAGGATCCCACACGTATAGAGGAGCTTGGAAAAACTTAAGCACTGGTTTACTTGCAGATCCTGGAACACGATAAGTCTCCTAAGTTTTAGTCATGTATCTCCAGCTGCCTGATTCAAATTGGCTATCAAAACTGGACATCAAAATGTCCAAAACAGAATTTACTATACTCCCCCCCC